>CM075020.1:539765-551703 GCA_037576675.1 Pangasius sanitwongsei | reverse complement strand
TGAGTACGGGCCTCCTGGTACCTGTCGACGACGGAACTAACGGCGTCGCCGAACAGGCCAGAAGGCGCAAGCGGGGCGTCCATAAGGAAGACCCTGTCCTTCTCCTTTATATCGGACAGGGTCAACCAAAGATGTCTCTCCGCCACCACCAGCACTGCCATAGACCTGCCGATAGCACGGGCGGTCTCCTTGGTGGCGCGGAGAGATAGATCAGCGGCCCGTCTGAGCTCAGTGACGTGCCCAGACGTCATCTGCACGTCCTCATCCAGCTCTTTAAGTAGGTCAGCCTGGTACGCCTGCAGAACCGCCATAGTGTGCAAGCACGCACCAGCCTGACCTGCTGCCGTGTACCCCTTGCCAACCAGCGCTGAGGTGGTCCGCAGCGGCCTGGAGGGCAGCGCCGGAGCCTTCAGGGACGATGCCGCGCCAGGGGACAGATAGCTAGCCAGCGTCTGATCCACCTGGGGCATAGCCCTATAGCCAAAATCATCCAGCCCCGCCACATTGGCATAAAAGGAGGAGGCGGGACTGAATAAACAGGCCGAAAAAGGCCTCTCCCACGACCTTGACATTTCGGTGTGCAGGTCAGGGAAAAAAGGCAGGCTCCAGCATGGAGGTGGCGGTCTACTCCGCAGAAAACGCTCATCCAACTTACTTTTCTGCGGCTCAACCCGTGTCTCGGCGGGCCAGTCAATGTTTAGCTTAGCGACAGCCCGCGAAACCACCTCCGCCAGCTCCTCAAACTGGGGAGACTGCGAGGGCGAATCATAGTCGGCACCCTCCACGTCAACCTCCTCGGAGGAAGACAGGCGGAGCACCGAGTCCAATCCCCGGGGGGAAGAAACCGCAGAGCGGGCTTCTGATCCCAGAGAGCGGACAATGGATCTGGAGGGTGAGGAAGGAGAAAGGGACTCACCCGTCTCCATTCCCTCCGCCAGATCCATCTGCGAGCCCCACGAGCGTAACCGCCGCTCTGCCTCGGCAGCAGCGGGGCCGGCACCGCGGGGAGCGCGAGTGAAGGCTCCCTCCTCGAAGAGAGCCTTCCGGGAGTGAAGCGCACGCAGCGGCAAACGCTCGCAATGCGAGCAGCCGGCTCCCTCGAGAGCCGACTCTGCGTGCTCTGCTCCCAAGCAGACAACGCATAGGCTGCGTGTATCCCCACCCATAATATAGCGCGGGCAGGGAGGAACACACAGCCTAAAACGCCGTCCGCTCTCGCCCTTATGCTTAGTCTTTTCCTTAGACTTAGGCATTTTCTGAGACAAACAATACAAAATGGACAGACAATACAAAATAGACAGACAATATAGACACAGAGCGCTTGCTGAATGACAGAAAGCTGGCGCGGTGCCCGCCGCTCGTCCCTTTAAAGCTTCCGGGTCGTTACGTCACCCCACCTGTGACGTCCCGCCCATCCTTTGGACTGATTACACATCTGATTCAGGGCGCGGTCACGCTGATGGCGTTCCCATAGCGTTTTGACGCAGCTCGAGTTCCTGAAGGGAAACCACTATTTTCTGTTTCAAACTTTCACATAGCATCTTTAGGTTATAATAACATTAAAAATTCTAATCCAGATTTTGATTTTCAAAGATTTGTTATAAAAACTTTTTCCCCAAAATGCAATAAATCCATGACACGTTTTTTTTTTTTCAAAATACAATAAATCCATTGAATCAATATAAAAGTTATTTTTCATATTGAAACTGTTGAAAATACACAACAGAGTAAAATTAAAAATTGACTTTTCAATACCGACCAGATACAATACTGATTGTATTGTAAATTTGGCAAAATTTGGCAAAATTTGGCACAAAAAGGCCAAATGAGGACTTCCACAGACACTCAAAACATGACTTTCATACTATTGTTTAATGAAATCCTCTGAAAATGGCCACTTAATTCTACATTTGCCACATATTAAATTTATTTGCTGCAAATTGTTTACTGCAAATTTATTAGTCTATGGTAGATGACATGACTTTCATGCTTTTGTACAGTATTGACTTGCATGGCAAAATCCTCAATAAACCAACTCAATGCACAATATTTTAGTTTGTAAATACCTATAAAATGTTCATACCTAATTGTTTCACAGAATTCTTGAACTTTATGGCAAGATTGGTAGATGGTAGATCATTCCTTAAATAATGAATTGAAAAAAATATACTGCCTTATCAATATAACTGTACAGATCACGTTTATTCTGTTTAATAAGATACAAAATAGATAAACAAACAGTGATGAGTGCCATTTAGCTCAGTCTTGGGTTTTGCCATGGTTGTTAAAACCATAGTGCAGCATACGCGACCCATAACTTGCACTGTGCAAGGAAAATGCATTCAGCAGCTATAGGTACCATATCTTGATCTTATGATCAGAATTTTTTTTTGATCAATTCATTCATTCAATAAATTCATTTAGACTAATTTTGTCTACTGCAGGTTCCAGCACTGTAAAATCTATAGCGATTACCTCCAGGAGTCTAGAAGCTAAAAATGACTTCATGGGAGGGTGAACTTTTGGTTAATATATATAAGAATAAATATATCAGAATGCTGTTCTTAGTCTTCAGTTCAGCATTCAACACCATCATCCTCAGCAGCTGATTGATAAACTGGTCCTGCTAGGTTTCAGCACCTTGCTCTGTAACTAGATACTGGCCTTCCTAACTGGGACACCCCAGTCAGTTAGAGTCGGCAGCAAGACCACCACCACCATCTCCATAAGTACTGGTGCCCCCAGGACAGCATGCTTAGCCCACTGCTGTTCATGCTGCTAACACATGACTGCACTGCTAGATCCAGTTCAAACCACATCGTCAAGTTTGCAGATGACATAACAGTAGTTGGCCTCATCAGTGGCAGTGACAAGACAGAGATGAGGTGGAAAGGCTCACTGGCTGGTGCAAGAAATCTGTTTCCAAATGTTGACAAAACAAAAGTGATGATTGTTGACTTTAAGTCTCTGCACTGGTCTCTCCCCCTGTGCATAAACGGCTCCACAGTGGAAAGAGTGATGAGCACCAAGTGCCTTGGTGTTCACATCATGGAAGACCAACACCAGCTCCCTGGCCAAGAGAGCCTAGCAGCATCTCCACTTCCCTGAAGAAGGTGAACATCCCTCCACCCATCCCCACCACATTCTACAGGGGAACCATAGAAAGCGTCCTGACCAGCTGCATCACTGTCTGGTTTGGGAATTGCAACATCTCTGTATTGCAAGACCCAACAGAGGAATGTGTGGACAGCTGAATGCATCATCAGGGTGTGCCACTACCCCCTGTTCATGACATTTTCCACTCACACAGCATCCGCAAGGCCTCCAGCATTGTGGATGATCTGTTTGCCCCTGAAGGCTCTGCAGCATCACTCAAGGACTGCCAAACTGGGAACAGCTTGTAAGCCCAGGTAGGCTGTCAGTCTCCTGCACACTGTACCTCCCCTCCCTACACACATCACCCTGGGATCCAAGTAACTCCATCCACCCTACTGCACAGACACTTTAAATCAATAATGATGCACATGTCATGCACATGTTGGTTCATTTCCTGGACTGACGTACTGTTTACAGTCCACAGACACTTTGATTGTACTGATTCATTACAGTACTGCACTGTCACTCTAAATGTCATTCATCTCAGGTTTCCTTTACAAGCATTACTCCACTGACACTTTTTTACTAAATTAATTCTAGTTGCAGCTTTGGAACCTGTTTTCTGTAATGTCTAATTGTCATGTCATTTTTTTTTTTTTTTTTTGTGATTGGAGTATTAATGCCCTGCTGCCCTTCTTTATACGCACATGTTTTACATGTATCTTGCACCTTCGGTCTAGGAGACATGTTATTTCATATTACTTTGCACTACACACTGTATATGGCTGTGATGACAAGAAAGATCTAATTTACTTGAAAAAAACAAATGACATCTATATTGAAGAGCAATGTCACACCTGATGAGATTACATCTATGACAATAGCAAATTCCTTTGGTGGGACTGGGATACTGTATGCCTCTAAATACTCAGAATATGTCATTAAAAAGCAATTAGAAACCAATTCAGAAAACATAAATATTTCTTTTTATACAATATGTCCCTATTGTTCCATATACTGTATATAATATCTATGGGGTGAAAAAATATGTTCGTAAATAAGAGATCAAGAAAGAAGCATTTGCTTATGAAAGTTCAATCATTCAACAGGATTTTTCTCAATCTTATAATTACACAATAACAAAAATGCAGGCCTCCCAATTTGATTTTGGCCATTTTCACAGTTCATTAATATAGATTTCTTAAGATAATGACACCTATTCCGCCATATAAAATATAACATATTCTGGGTCTTATCAATAACAGGGTCAAAGTTTACTGAGCATTTATTATCTCTATCTTTAGTAATAAGAAGGTAAGTAACTGAATCTTTCACCAGTATATTGAAAATGGAGCTCTGGTCACAATTCTTTAAAGCAAGCAATTCACACTTATCAATGTACAGACAGAGCCCAAAGGCATTAGAAAATAACCCAATTAGCTCAGTAAGCACAGAGACCTAAGAAGCATCCTTCAGAAATAAGGTGGTGTCATTGGCCAGTTGACTAATAATAATTTCTTTATCAGCAATTAAGATACCTTTCAAGAGGCTAAGCTTTATAAATTCAGCAGTTATTTGTAATATTTGTCTATATTTGTCCATGTAGTACCCAGTTATAGTAGGGATTTATTTATAATTGCACTATTCTTTATCACTCAGATGAGGATGGGTTCCCTTTTAAATCTGGTTCCTCTTAAGGTTTCTTCCTCATATCATCTCAGGGAGTTTTTACTTGCCACTGTCACCTCTGGCTTGCTCATTGGGGATAAATTCACATATTTACAATTTATTTGGATTTAATTTAACTTGAATGTATTTATTTCTTTAAAGCTGCTTTGTGACAATGTCATTGTTAAAAGTGCTATACAAATAAAATTGAATTGAATTTCTATTTATAGAAATCTAAAAAAAAAAAAGAATAAGGCTGTCATCTGCAAATAAATTAGAGTAATCAATAAGATCCAAAAACAACTTGATATTATTAAATATATGTCTATGTCTCATGAACCAAGATTGAGTCTCATCAATAGTATTATCCATTACAGCCTTTATCCTTTCAACAAAAATCAATGCAAACAACTTGTAATTATTTAATGGCAGATTGGATGCCAGTGTCCAATAAATAGGAGATTTTTCTTAGGCTTTGGGATTAGTTTTTGACAGTCAATAAAATTTATTACAGGGAGAGACTTTAAAAATTGAGACAGTTTTGCATTATCTAATTTGCTATAGAAATTGGAGCAATAATTAGCTATTTGTTTGGGGTCATCAGTAACTTTACCATCAATATAAAATTTTTGAACTGTACAAGTTTTAGATCTTTCTAATCGAAAGAAATAAGTTACGTCAGAATATGTCATTAAAAAGCAATTAGAAACCAATATAAGGAGTAGTTAATAGAATAAGGAGTTGTGTGCTCCCTCCTCTAGCCATCTTCTCCTAGACCATACAAAAGCTACTTTGGCCTTCATCCTATAAATTTCATGTAATTTATTTTTGATAAGTTATTAAATCAAGTTTTTTTTCAGTTTCTGAGAGATTCCTGATTATTTTTTTTATGTGTTAATTTGTATGGTCGTATTTTCGTAGAGATCTCTCCTATATATTTTTTTGCCAATAGCTTTCCATACACTCTTAAATACCTTGACACCTCATACTTAATCATACTTTAAAAAATCCCAATTACTACCAAAATATTTCTCCCATTTATCTTAAACGTGTTAACAGTGTCATGGAACATGAGTACCTTAAGACCAGCCACAGCCTTCCTATTTGAAATGACACGCTTTTTTTTCAGTTTGTAGCATTTGTTTTTCCAAGTAAAGTCAAGAAAGTATTTATTAATGTCCCTACAAATTCCATCATTGACATATGTAGATAATGAAGGACACACAAAGAGGGATTGGCTTTCTACTTTGGATAGCAGAACAACAGAATGTTGCCAGTATATTTATTGGTGTAATTATACACACAAAGAATCTCACACTAAGAAAGTTGAAGACAAAGGCCTGAAGCATTAGAATATTGCTTCTAATGCTTCAGGTTCAGGTTACTAAAAATACTGATAGCTTTTGG
Organism: Pangasius sanitwongsei; assembly: GCA_037576675.1. Taxonomy (NCBI): domain Eukaryota; kingdom Metazoa; phylum Chordata; class Actinopteri; order Siluriformes; family Pangasiidae; genus Pangasius; species Pangasius sanitwongsei. The sequence goes on along the minus strand of CM075020.1, from coordinate 545,532 downwards.
CAGCATTTGCTCATTTGCTCAAGTTATGTCATCAATTAATTGGTATATTTTAATTTCTTTGCCAAAAATGGAGATGGATGATAACATTTCAACAATTAATAAAAATAAGTAAGGTGAGATCAGACATCCTTGTCTAATCCCTCTACTAATGATAAATCATTTGGTTGTATAAGGATCAAGGATAACAGATAACAGTTATTATCTTTGTAGAACATCTTGATAGTATTAATAAATATTATGTTCAACTGTATCAAAAGCATTATAAAAAATTTAAAAAGAAAATGATACTACCCTCTTCAATAAAATCAGAGTAGTCTATAAGATCAACAAGTCTATTTATATTATTACTAATATGAGTACCCTTCATAAAATCAGTTTATGTTTCACTTATAACAGATTCCAGAGCTTTCCATAACCTATTAGCACATATTAGTGTCATCAATTTATAGTCTATAGCTAAGAAAGTTATTCGCCTCCAATTATCAATAAGCAATTCGTTTTTATCAGGTTTAGGTATTAAAGAAATTACACCTTAATTCTGTCACGAGAGGAGTGTAGAGACAGATGCAAGTGCAGTTCAGCTCTGCAAAGAGAGCAAGCAGATATATCCGAATGCAAGGCAAGAATAATGTAAAAAAATAGGCATAAGTCAGGTGATAAACAATCGGAACAAACTAGGCTAGACAAAACGTGAATAAAACAGGCTAACTAAGCGTTACTTTGGATTGTGTGGGCCTGACACCTCTGGACCATACCACTCCCACTTGACAAGATACTCCAGTCTCCCATTGTTCGGAGTTGAGGATGGATTTCACCAGATAAGCAGGCTGACCATCAACATCAAGTGAATCAGCTGGACTGGAAGACGGGACGTTCATGGCATGGAAAGTAGATGTTGTGGAAGACCTAGTTTATATGTGACAGGATTGAATTGCGTAAGAATCTTGTATGGACCAATGTATTCGTAGTTCAGTTTTTTGCACGTTAGAGGTTGCCTGAAGTCCTTGGTGGCCAACCAAACCTGATTTCCTAGTTGATAGCCAGGGCTTTCTCCTTGGTGTTCGTCAGCATTAACCTTGTGGATTTGGGACATCTGTTCAAGACTTTGGTGTGCATACTCGTATACCTGCTCAATCCTGCAGAACCAGTCATCCACTGCTGGGGAGTGTGTAGGGTTGGCATTCCAGGGGCACAGGGTAGGCTGATACCCAAGTATGCACAGAAATGGAGTTAGTTGAATGGAGGAGTGCCATAGAGAGTGCTGAGCATACGCCAACCATGGTAGGAACTGGGACCAGTCTCCGTGGTTCACCACACAGAAGGTCCTCAGAAATGGACCTCCTGATTGGCCTGCTCTACTTGGCTGTTGGACTGAGGATGATAGCTGGAGGTTAAACTGACAGTTACTCCTAATTTCTCCATGAAACTGGTCCATTCTCTTGAAGTGAACTGGGGCCCTGGTTGCTGATGATGTCCTCTGGTATCTCAAAGTATCTGAATATATAATTAAATAATAGCTCTGCAGTTTCAAAGGCAGCAGGCAGATTGGGCAATTCGATGAGATGTAGGGACTTGGAGAACCGGGCTACAATGACTAGAATAGTGGTGTACCTTCATGATTCAGGCAGGTCTGGGATACAATTGACAGCTATTTGGGACCAGGGTCGTTGAGGTTGAGTGAGTAAGGGTAGGAGCTTGCTTTCCAGTAAGGTCCGGGGTACCTTGGCCTGGGCACAGGAGGTGCATATTGAGCCACCAGTATTTATTCTGTGGCAGGTGATAAGTGTGTTTAGTACCTGGGTGACCAGTGGCTATGGAAGTGTGTGCCCATGTGATGAGCCTGGTCTAGAACTTGATTGGCACAAACATCTGGTTCAAGGGAAAGGAAGGAATTTGTTGTTGTGATATTTGAGCAATGGCTTGATCTAAGGCTGGGCTCCTCACTATCCTCTCTTGGCTCAGCAGCATGCATACAAGAAAGTGCATCAGTTTTAATATTTTTGGAGCCTGGTTGATCTGAGAGGGTGAACTGGAATCTGGCAAAGAAGAGTGACCATTGTGCTGGATGGGGGTTTAGGTGTTTTTGTGGTTGGTAAAAATGACCAGTGGGTGCTCAGCTCCCTCCAGCCAAAGACACCACTCTTCTAAGGTTAATTTAGCTGCAATTAGCTCTCGGTTACCAATGTCATAAATTTGTTCTGCTGGGGATAATTTCCTTAAAAAAGGCCATGGGGTGTAACTTGGTACTCTCCCTGAACCTCTTCGACAAAGGGTCTTTAAGGATCAGGGTGTTTAAGGATGGGTGCTGTGGTAAATGCTGTCTTGAGCTGCTGAAGGGCTTTTTCTCCTGAGGGGTTCCAGGTCAGGTGCTTAGCTCCCTTCTTAAGCATTGACGTCAGAGGATGGGCAATAGAACTGAATCCCCGAATAAAGCGCTGATAGAAATTGGTGAAGCCTAAGAATCTCTGTGGGTCCTTAACTGTCTTGGGTGTTGGCCAGTCTGTAACAGCGGTCACTTTGGCCTGATCCATGAAGATCCCATCTGAGCTAATTATATACCCCAGAAATGGAATAGTATGCCAGTGATATTCACATATTTCACTTTTAACATAAAGTTGGTGTTGAAAGACCTGCCTGACACGGTGCACATGCACCTATAGAGAGGGAGAGAATATCATCAATGTACGCAATAACATCTTAGCAGCATGTCTCCTGGTACATCATTAATAAGACACTGGAAAACTGATGGGGGTGCTAGAGAGCCCATATGACATTACCAAATATTCATAGTGGCCTGTGGTGGTGCTGAACGCTGTCTTCCACTTGTCCCACTCCCTGATACCAGGTTGTAGGCACTGCGGAGATCCAGTTTGGTGAAAATGCAGGCAGATCTGAGCTGTTCAAGGGCCGCAGTGGCAAGGGATATCCATATTTAATGGTCACCTGGTTAAGTTCACGGTAATCTGTGGAGGGTCGAAGTCTGATTTCCTTGGCCCTCCAAGATATCTGGGAGCATCATCCAGGGAAAGCCCAGACAGATGTGATGCTTGGCTGTGATGGTGACTAGAAAGGAGATTTGTTCCTGATGGAGTTCACTGGCTTGTAACAGGATGAGCTTTGTGCAAAGGGAGATAATGCCCTCTCTGATGGGTCATCCATCAATGGCCTGGATCTTGTGGGGGTGTAATAGTGGCTGGGTCAGTATGTTAAGCTGGGCTATGGTGTCCTAGTCTATGAAGTTTCCAGCTGCTCCTGAATTGATTAGCACTGCCAAAAGAGAAGGTGCACAGGTGAGAGTTTTACTGTAACCTGCAACCTAAGTGATTGAGGCTCGTTGCAGCATGCCATCTCAGTAAGGATTTCTGAGTTCAAACCTTGGTGGAAGGCAGCTTTCAGGGCTATATCATTCCATCTGCTACCTGCCGGGATGATGCAGAACTCCACAACATGATGTGAACCTTAGGCTGTGGTAAGAAGCAGCTCCCTGACCTCCTTCCCCTCAGGTGAATGATCAAAGACATGGCGGACAAGATCAGTGAACTGTTTATAGGAAGTCATAGGCTCACCTCTTTTCTCCCACACTGCTGTAGCCCACTTCACTGCCTCTCCGGTGAGAAGATTCATGATTCATGAGCATGAGCGTGCAATCTTTTCTGATTCAGACATCCTCTCTTGACTCGCGAAATACATAGAGAATTGAAGGAGGAATCCTTTACACAGGGAGGCGTCACCGGCGAATTTCTCCAGAGACAGCATCGGTGGACTAACGGCATGGGTGGGGGTGGGAGTGCGAAGTGCTCTGGCAGATGAGAGGGCTTGTAAGAGAATGTTGACCTTAGCGTCGAGAGCGGCCAGCTGCTGCTGCTGCTCTCCCATCAGCTGTCCCTGAGCCAAAAGTGCATGGCACAAATTTTACTCTCCTGTTCCAATTTGGCGAAGTAATCTGTCACGAACAAAGCATAGAGACAGATACAAGTGCAGGTCAGCGCTTTAATGAGAGCAAGCAGATATATTAAAAACACAAGGCAAAATCAATATAAAAAAATAGGCATTGGTCAGATGATGAACAAACAGAACAAACTAGGCTAATCAAAACACGTGAATCAAAAACCAGGCAAAAAGTCAATAACCAGAACAACAAACTCAGAACAAAAGGCTCGGTAAAGTCAGATGCTAAACAGAAACTGAGTGTTACTTCTCAAGCATACTGTGAATGAGAGTCTCCTTCAAAAGTGTGTGTGAGTGTGTATGATTGAAAACAGGTGTGTGTGTGATCACGTTTTGCTAAGTACACCAGAGTTAACTGAATACTTTTCTTTTAAATTTCTTTCCCTAGTGAGAGAATATTTTTATTTGGTAAGGTGACAAGTTTGTTCATTAGATTAGACATAGTATAACAGTAAAAATACAAGAAATAAAAAGAATATTAATAAGGTAAACAACTATGAGCATAAACATAGACATATATTGGGGCAGTCGTGGCCTAATGGTTAGAGAGTCGGACTTGTAACCCGAAGGTGAAAGTGAAGGTCGTGGGCTCGAGTGTCAGGTCCGGCAGGGATTGTAGGTGGGGGGAGTGAATGACCAGCACTCTCTTCCACCCTCAATACCACGACTGAGGTGAGACCCTTGAGCAAGGCACCGAACCCCCAACTGCTCCTTGGGCGCCGCAGCAAAAAAGGCTGCCCACTGCTCCGGGTGTGTGTTCACTACTGTGTGTGTGCACTTGGATGAGTTAAATGCAGAGCACAAATTCCGAGTATGGTCACCATACTTGGCTACACGTCATTTCACTTCAAGCATCATATAAAAATTTAGGAAAATAAATATAAATAATAATAATAATAAAATTTATACTCACCATGGAAATACAATTTAAGATATCAAACGTTCCTTTAAAATTTATCATCAGTGAAATTTGGTTTAAATATGATGAACCATATAAAAGGAGTGTTAAAGAGTCTGGTTTATAAACCTCACTTCCTGTTGCCAGCTGGTGGTGCTATTAAAGAAAAGAATTACTGTTGCTATGTGTATGTACCTAATCCCCATCTTTCAACATATATGTATAAGCCACATTGCATGATGTACTTTGGAATTATGCCACACTTTCTGATTGCATGATCTGAATTTATACCATCACTATGGTAACACCGCTAAAGATATGGAAAATTCCTTCACAATTTATCATATAGGATATTGAGAGCCCATATGGCAGGATGCTGCCTAATTTGGTTTAAATATGATAATCCCTGAAAGAGGAGTGTTAAAAAGATTTGTTTATAACCCTCCCTTCTTGTTGCCAGTTGGTGGCACTATGACAATGAATCACTGTTTGCATGTGCCCATGCCCCATCATTGAACATAAACGTGAATTCTGGGCCACATTGAATGATGTACAGTGTCAGTATGCCACATTTCCTGTTTGTGCAGTGTAATATGCCCAATTTTATTGCATGTGAGTGTGAAATTCATTTGTCTTAAGAAGACCCATATGCCGACTAAATTGGGTGAATATAGGTGAAACTGGATGCTCATTCTGAAGATAAATGTCAAAGGGGGTGCTATCAAGCCACAGGATGAAGCGTGGGTTCTTTTGCACGGCCTTGATGACCAGCATTTCTGAAGTGTATGTGTGCCAAGTTTTGTGAGTTTTCGATTATGGCAAGCACCTAAAAATGCCAAAGAGTAATTCAGTTTCAATTCAGTTTATTTGTATAGCGCTTTTTACAATGTCATTGTCTCAAAGCCGCTTTACACAAACAAA
>CM075020.1:369888-380813 GCA_037576675.1 Pangasius sanitwongsei | reverse complement strand
CCAATCGTGCAGCTGCATTTTGAATCAGTTGCAGAGGACGAATGGCGCTCAGAGGCAGACCTGCCAGGAGTGAGTTGTCCAGATTGTTTTTAAAGACCAACAAAAAAATTAGGGGTGTGTGTGAATCGCCACTTGTCTCATCTCAGATGAGATTAGTATATGGCCATATGGTTTGAGAACCTCTGCTTTAACTACTGGACAACTGGTATTAATCTACTGGTAATATATGTTTTGCAGCATGTTGTACAGATTGACACAGTGCTGTCACTAATATCACCAAGGAAGCAACCTTTAGTAAGGGTAAAATAAAACAGTAATGATCTTATAAGCCTATACTGTATAAGCCTATAATGTATAATCCTCATATAGCATGCAGTAATGTACAATCCTATACTGCAGAAGCATATACCCTCTACAGCACGCAATAGTTTTCAGCTATTCTTTACATTCTTTGTGATTGTTTTATTTAAGTATAAATCAACTGGAAATAAATACACAATTGCATATTGCATTAAACAATTTATTTACTGATAATTATTTATTTACTGATATTAATAAAATAAATTAATTACAAAATGTGCAGTGTATTGGTGGTGTAAGGAAGGTAAAGGATCAAGGGTCCATCCTCTCCATAACAATCTACTGTACAATAAGGGAGAAAGAAATATATGTGATGTTACTATGAGTCTCTGATATAGACTTTTTTTCATGAATATGCAGTATGGAGCACAGATTTTATACAGACATAATTATCATGTTACTATGCAGTTAGATACACAAAACTGCAAACACTTTTAAAATGTAATTCCTCAAGATTTTTGTAATGTGGTATACAATTACTGACTGATACTAATATGTAGCTCTTTTTGCCCCTTTCTACTCCACTCACCATCTAAACAGTATGTAAAGCCAGTCGTACAAAGCAGGTGACACACAAGGAGTTGATCATTTACGTACAGCTCACTGTGAGGAGGAAAACTCACGAACATGTACATATTGCAAGCACTATGAGCACATTTATAATACACTATAATGCAATAGATATAAACCAAATGAAACCCCTATTATTTAATATTAAATATAGTGTATAAGCATATAGCTAACACTGAAATTAAGACAACTAGCTATGATAATACCACTGGAACTATATTAACATTAATAACTCACCATAATTTAAATAAAACTTAATAAACTATTTTATACTGCTACATTTGTATATGTATACAGTAGGTACCAATACCAGTCTCATGAGTAGCTAAAGGCTAATTCGAGCTGGCCAACATTCGATGGATTCAGCTAGCTTAGCTGTTGTAGCGCTTAGCATAGTTTCCATATTTGTTTGCTTATAAATACATATTTGGACACAAAATACAAAGATGCCATGGAGCTAAGTGTCTACATTAGAGTGTCTAATGGACTAAATGAGATCGCTTTTGCTTTTAATGACTGACATTTACACTCGGCATTTTCTACATATACTCCAATAGTGTTAGCATTGCTACAAACTTAATATTTAAATGTTGAGTATGGAAAATAAACACTTGATTCACACATTGTCCTTTTATATTATTGAAATAATATTACTTGATAACTGCATCCAGTCATGTATTTAGTGAAAATTATAAATTCATGTAATCACATTATAATTCACTGTAGATTCCATGCTAGGTCCAGGGCCTCAGCCTCGCTCCCATAGTGCCTTGTGAGGTAGCGTTAGCAATTAGCTTGCGACTTATCTCAGAAAGAGAGCACTTTGTCTCTCTGTTTTTATTTATTTTATTTTATTTTATTTTATTTTTTATTTAAAGTTGCTCCTCTTTTTTGGGTGTGTTTTTTTTTAAGTTGACTCTTTTTTATTTAAAGTTGACTATTTTTGTTACTGTTTTCCTATTTAAACTTATTATTATTATTATTATTATTATTATTATTATTATTATTTTCTTCTTCTTCTGAGACCATAAATTTTCAAGCTACATCCACCAAACTACAGACTTTCAGTCTTTTCTGACTTGAGCTGCTCTATCTTTCTAACTAAATTTCTAAACTAATTACAGTTTTCCCATTAAGGAAGATGAAAGTGACCAAAATTATTTCAAACTACTTCCACCAAAGCATAGTCCTTCAGACTGTTTAGACTGATCATGCTGCATTTTTTCTAACTGATCAGACTTAAGGTTTTCCTGTTGCGGAAGATCAAAATCCCCAAAATTCCCATATACTTGCATTGATGGAATGTTCAAGATTTCAAACTCCACCTGTCAAAACTCACACACACCCATGTGCGCACGGCCTGAAGCCCATCTCCTCCCCCTCTCACTCTGTCAGTGTACCTGTAACAGAGACTCTTACTTCATCTATCTCTCTATCAATGCCACACACTCTCTCCATTCATCTCTCTATCAATCTACCTGTGGCACACACACTCTCTCCTTATTTCTTTAATATTTCTCCCTCATTATTTCTATCAATCTACCTCCAATCTATCACTCCATCACTGCTTTTATCTTTCAAACACTAAAACTCTCTCCATCTATCTAGATCTATTTATCTATCTATCTATCTCATCAACTCTACACGTATGGGCACCCTATCTATCAAATAAACTCTACAAGTATTGGCACCCTATCTATCTGTCTATCTATCAACTCACCAAGTATTTCCACTCTCTCTCTCTCTCTCTCTCTCTCTCTCTCTGCGCATGCGCGGTGGAAGAGCGAGTGTGGTGTGTAGAGCGCGTGATAGCGGTTGGTGTCTCGGCAAATTTTTTTCGGCAGTTAATGCAATTTTTTTCCGTATAACATCTCGGATTAATTACATTTGTTGTGTGAGCGAGTGTGTAAGTGAGTAGTTTGGTGGTGTTGCGTGTGTGTGTGTGAGAGAGAGTAGCGCGTTGTAGTGCGTGTGGTGTGCAGGGCGAGTGTAGAGGAGTGCTGCTTAGCGGTTGGAGATGTGGTGGGGCATGAGAACATTGTCTCTGCCTCCCGAGAACAGTGTAGTTGTAGTTTTTTTGAATGATGTCAACAGGGCAAGTAAGCTAGTTCAGCACGGTATTGTGATTAATAATGACCTTGTGATGGTTTCTCCCCTCAGTTCCCCATCAAAAAAGATTATGCTGTCTAATGTCCCTCCTTTCATATCTGATGAACTAATCTCCAAGGAATTGTCTAGATATGGACGGCTGGTCTCCCCCATAAAGAAAATCCTCCTTGGCTGTAAGTCCCCACTGGTTAAACACCTGGTGTCGTTTAGGAGAATGGTTTTCATGATTCTTAAGGATGGTGTAGATTAAATTTAATGTTGATGGATTTGACTACAGTATATTTATCATTTCTTATGTGGACATGAAGTGCTTCAAATGTGGTAAAACAGGTCATCTTGTCCATGCCTGTCCTGAGAGACAGAGTGACCCCGGTGTTTCTGAGCAGTCGGAGCAGGACACAGCTGAGCCTGCTGAGGCCGTTCCCCCTGCGGCCGCAGCTCGGCCGGCTGCTGAGAGCCCCGGAGCCGCTGCTGCACCAGAGCCCACGGAGAGCAAACCCAAAGCCCAGCCTGCAGTCCAGAAGTCTACTGGAGCTGCATCAACCCCCAAGAGACCCTGCTTGCCTGAAATGGCTCCAAAGAGGCTATGCTCTGCTGAACTGGCCCCGGAGAGGCCCTGCTCTGCTTAACCAGCCCTGGAGAGGGCCTGCTCAGCTGAAAAAGACACAGTGGATTCTGGCGCAGTGTTGGAGCTGCCTGCGCTGGCAGAGGCAGGTACAGGGTTACAGAACCATCGCTTGGAAACACCGGTCACTACACCAGTGCAAGGGGTCGGGGGAGATGTGGAGATGGAGGATGAGCCCACTTTTAAAGTGCCAAATAAGAGGAAAAAACGAGGAAAGGGACAGGGGAACAAGCAGGCCAGGAAAGACACGAAGGCAGAGGAAAGAGAGTCAGATAGTGAGGACTATAAGTCAGACTCTGTTTTTAATTTTGGCTCTCAAGAAGAACAGTTATCAGTTTTATACCATGCTGAAGACATTAAAGAATTTTTAAGACTCACCAAATGGCAGAAAAATGTTGCAGGAGAGGAGTATTTCCCAGAACTTAAGCAGTTTGTTCATGATGTCAAACATTTTAGAAGAGAAGGAGCTTTTATTGACGTAGAAATCTTTCGACTGAAGAAATTGATTTCCAAAGTAAATAGAGAAGCTTTTGATGATGAGCTGTAGCGAGTTTGATGCGTTTTATGTTGAAGTGGTTTTTATCATCTCTTTGTTTTATCTACACTACTTTTTAATGAATGGGATTCAAGTTTGAACATTAATGGGGGAAGAGAATATGAAAAGCGAGTAAAGCTATATGAACTAGTGAAGCAGAAGCATGTTGATGTTACTATGTTACAGGAGACTCAGTGATGTCAGCAACACTGCTGATTGGGTGAAGGAGTGGGACGGGCTGGCCATTTTAAGTCATAGTATATCACTTAGTGGTGGGGTTGCCTTACTGTTTGCTCGCAATTCTATTCCTAGTTCTTACAAAGTAGAAGAGTTTTTTAATGGGAGGCTTTTAAAAGCCTCATAAAGTTTTTTATGAGAATGAGACTTTTTTTTGAAAAAGAGATTTTTATCTGTGTGTACGGAGTGCATCAATGCAGTGGAGAGAATGGGTTTTTTAGATAAGCTGAATAATGTAATTGCTAACTGCAGCACTGCTGACATTTTAATTTTGGGTGGGGATTTTAATTGTACCTGCAGGAGATGATGTGGGAGATGTGGGAGATGATGGAGGCCCATGGATTAAGCGACATACGGAGAACTTTAAATGGAAAACAGACAGTACACGTGGGCCCACTCTAACGACAACACACTTTCCTTGGCAAGATTGGATCAGTTTTTTGGTTTTAAACATCAACTGACATTTTTTACAAAATCTTTTATCGTTCCAGTGAGCATCTCCGATCATAGTATGGTACAGTGTATTATCAGTAAAAAATGTAAAACCAAGAGTGCTTACTGGCACTTTAACACCGCACTTTTAGAAGACACTAATTTTAGAGACTCTTTTATTTATTTTTGGAATGTTTTCAAATCAGAGAAGGTGGCTTTTAGTACTGTACAGCAGTGGTGGAATGTGGCTAAAATATAAATTAAAATATTTTGTCAACAGTACACTCTCAACGTCACAAGAGACATTGTCAGATCTCTGAAAACTCTGGAGACTGGAATAGTGGAACTTCAGTCTTTGGAGACCAGAGGAGATCGATGGCATATTGAAGCCACAATGAATGACCTGTTAGGCATTAAAGCACAAGGGGCGCTGGTCTGCTTATGCTTTAAAAGCACGACTGAGATGGATGCTCCTTCTAAGTTCTTCTTTGGTTTAGAGCAAAAAAATGGACAGAAAAGACTCATACATGCTGTGCGAACAGAATCAGGGGATCTCTTATCAGAGCCCACAGAAATTCACAATTCATTAGCTGTACAGCAATGAGCGCTCAGGGGTACAGATGGTGGAGGAAAGCTTTCTGGAGAATTTGCTGAAACTGTCAGAGCAAGCTGCAAGAGAACTAGACAGGGAGCTGACACTGGGAAAGCTCCATGAGGCTCTCCAGGGTATGGGGAATGGACGGGTGCCAGGCATAAATGGTCTCCCTGTAGAGTTCTACAAAACCTTTTGGGCAGTAATAGGGCAGGATGTGCTAGAAGTCTTACAGGACAGTGTGAAGAGGGGTAAGCTCCCTTTGAGCTTCAGGAGGGCCGTCCTGCCCCTACTGCCAAAAAAGGGAGACCTGACATATCTGAAGAACTGGCGCCCGGTCTCACTGCTATGCACTGACTGCAAGCTGCTCTCAAAAGCATTAGCCTCAAGGCTGATGAAGGTAATGGAGCAGATCATTCACCATGACCAGAAGTACTGTATGCCTGGCAGATCTATATTTGACAATGTATATCTAATTTGTGACATTTTGGATGTCTCCAGGCTAGTGGGCTTAAGGACTGGTCTCATTTTTCTAGATCAGAAAAAGGCTTTTGACCGGGTTGAACACGATCAAAAGCCTTTTGAAAATTTTAATTGATATTTTACCAGACCTAGGTTAATTGTGGTTTGGGTGCTCCTTTTAGAGTGTAAAGAGGCATTAGACAAGGCTGTTCCCTGTCAGGTATGCTGTATACTCTAGCAATTGAACCCCTTTTATGTAAACTGAGAAGTCAACTCTCTGGTACCTCACGCCACTGCTCCTCTCTGTCTTTCAGCATATGCAGATGACCTGGTCGTAATGGTAGGAGCACAGACAGATGTGAAAATTTTAATTGATATTTTACAAGACTTTGAGATTTTATCATCTGCTAAGGTAAACTGGGCCAAAAGTGAAACTATTTTAGTTGGTGAGTTCTTAAATAAAAACTGGGAGGGTGTTGTTGATCATGTAAAGGGCAGATTGAGCAGTTGGAAGTGGCTGGTCCCTAAGATGTCCTACAGGGGGTGGACACTGGTCAAACAACCTAGTTGCATCATCCCTGTGGCACAATCTGGCATGCGTGGATCTGCCATCAGACCTGCTGGTAAACATCCAGGCCCTGCTAGTGGACTTTTTCTGGGATGGTTTACACTGGATTCTGCAGAGTGTTCTCTATCTGCCCAAGGAGGAGGGGGGGCAGGGGCTGGTCCAGTTGGCCAGCAGAACTGCAGCCTTTTATCTCGTTCATCCAGAGACTCCTCACTGGAAACTGATATGGAGTGCAGCGGCCTACAGACTGTTGCTCATGGGCTTTTTAAAGTTTGGACTTTTTTCAAAAAACAAAATAAGGGGTGCAGAACATTACACTGGCTGCTGGAAGAGCCCCTGGTGTATGGTGGGTGCTTGGACATTTCTAGTGTGGCCTACACTGTCCAGGGTTCTGGTCTCCTTGGGGGATCGTGACACTCTGGCAGCTGGTGAAAATCACAGGGACAGACCTAGCACGGGCAAAGGACTTGATGGCTCATATGGGACTGCAGTCCCTGCGTGTGGTCAACAGGCTCTTACATCACTGGAGGTCCACCTTAACATCAGAGGAGCGTGTTCAGCTGAAGGACTTTAAAACCAGCAAGATAAAAAAAAACTGAATGGGAGGGTGGACCACCTATGGGGAAGTGAACTTGGTTTTAATGATATTAAACCAGAGTGGAGGGCACTGTACAAACCACCATTAACCAAAAAAGTTGCTGACCTCCAATGGAGGATTTTACATGGTATTGTCTCTGTGAATTCTTTTATCTCTATTTTAAACCCTGAGGTCACACAGGAATGTCCATTTTGTTCACAGAGGGACACCGTTTTTCATGCTTTTATACACTGCTCCAGGTTGCAGTCTTTTTTGTGTTTTTACAAAGCATTTTAAGGCCATTTTATGTGGATTTTACTTTTCAGATTTTTATTCTTGGTTTTAAATGTGTCAGGAGAAACAGGTTCAAGTGTCAGCTGATTAATTTTATCTTTGGTCAGGCCAAAATGACAATATACCTGAGCAGAAAAAAATTGGCACAAAACACAGACTGTGATACCATAAGAATTTTCTCCAGACTAATTAAGTCAAGAATTCTGATTGATTTTAATTTTTTTAAGAGTATGGAGGATTTGGAAATGTTTAAAGCAATGTGGTGTTGTGAGGAGGCTCTGTGCTCTGTAGTCGAGGAAGAACACTGTTTTACACCAGCATTAGACTGATAGAAACATCACAACTACATACTCAAACTGTTCACTGTTATGTTTAGCCTAATTTATTTAAATGCTTTTTTAAAAAAAAATTTACTTATTTATAGAGTCACTCTTATTTTACTGTGTAAACCGTGACGTGTAAAATAAAGGATTGTAAAAGTCTCTCTCTCTCTAGTGCATGCTGGGAGTGGGCGAGAGTGGCATGTGGCGCATGGTGTGACAGCGAATGAGCTTTTTCTAATCCTGAAAAAATTTCTTAGTGCATTGAAACTAAAGCACAATCACTAGGAGAACAATTAACATTAATAACAAGCAAGTGGTGAAAATAGATTTATTTGTCACCACAGGGAGCTGTTGATCTGCAGGGATGCATTTATTCTTAACGAGGATATCGAGCGCGAGTTGTCTCAATTCGGGAAAATAGTGAGCAGTGTGAGAATGGTCCCAGTAAACTGTAAAAACCCCACACTGAAGCATGTTGTCTCTTTCAGGTGCACAGTGCTCATGTTTTTGAATGAGTCCACACTGGATATCTCATTCAGAGTCTGGCATGAGAGAAAATCATACATGCTGTACGCCAGTACTGTGAGCATGAGATGCTTCAAATGCTGGGACGTTGGACACAAAAAGTTTGTTTGCCCACCTAGAACACAGGATAGCGAGTATATCTATATAAATATTTTGTATATACTAGCTAGCTATCTAATCAACTCTACAAGAATAGGTTTTATCTATCTTTTTATCTATCAACTCTACAAGTATTGGTACCCTATTTATCTCTTGATCTATCAACTCTACAAGTATTGGCACCCTGTCTATCTATCTATCTATCTATCTATCTATCTATCTATCTATCTATCTATCTATCTAATCAACTCTACAATTATTGCCACCCTATCTATATATCTAGGTATGTATGTAAGTATGTATCTATCTAACTATATATCTATTTCTCTATCTATCGGCACCCTATCTCTCTGCAGATCTATCAACTTATCAGCTCTAAAAATATTGGTACCAGATCTATCTATCTATCTATCTATCTATCTATCTATCTATCTATCTATCTAGCTGTCTAGTTGTCTATCTATCTGTTCAACTCTACAAGTACTTGTACTTGTACATCCTATCTTTCATTTGCACCCTATCTGTCTCTTTTTCTTTCTTAACACTCCACTTTGCCTTCAGATTTCAAACTGATAACTATTTAAAACTTTTCGACCAGCTTTTTCAAGCCAGCGTCAAAGTCATCTATCTAGTTTAAAATTAACTTCTTTTATCTAAAGTTGAATCCTTTTATTTAAAGTTGACTTCTTTCATTTAAATTTGAATTATATTTTTTTAAAGTTAACTCTTTTTTATTGAAATTTGGCTTCTTTTATTTAAATGTGACTCTTTTTTATCTAAATTTGACTCTTTTTCTTTAAAATTGACTTCTTTCATTTAAAGCTGACTATTTTTATTTAAAGTTGTTTTCTTTTATTTAAGGTTGACTCTATATTTACAGGTGACAGTTAAAGTTGACTTCTTTTGTTTAAAATTGACTCTTTTTACTTACAGGTGACTTATTTTATTTAAAATGGACTTGTTTTTTTAAAGTTGACTTACCTTTATTTACTTTTCTTAGTTGACTTCTGTGCAGCTCTTGATTTCCTTTAATATTTTACAAAGCTTCCTGCAAATTAATAGAAATAACAGAAATGCACACAGAGTAGTGCAACTATAACACAAAACTGCATTGCACTCTTAGCAAAAGTTCTTTAAAATAAGTTCTATTTCACTCCTTCTAACCACCAGGGGTGGTGTTTTAACACCTGGATACCTTCTTCTGTGTGAGTGTACACATGTGTGACTTAACACAAAGTAACATGGTGACCATATGACACTGTAAAATGCCAACATCAATGCCCATCATTCCTTTTTCTTCTTCTTGCTTTCATACACATATTGCACATTTTTGAGCTATCTGCAAACAGCTTGTAATCATGGTCAGAGCTACAAGTGAAACTGTCTTCCAAAGTTGGTGAAAGACTCATATTAACCTCAGTTGGATTAATTTATTGGCACTTGTCATCAAATTGCTGAGCATGCAAATTAATCAGTTCCATTAACATGCGCATACGGGCAGGAGTGGGTTACTCTCCATATTCGTGTATCATGTATACATACACACATAGAACATAAATAACAGATGTCATGTTTTTTTTTTTTTTGTCAATTGTTTACAGTTTTTAAAAATTGCTTACACACTAAAAGTGGTACTTGAGGCACACTCAGTGAAACCATTAACACATGTACCTAAACTTCAGACCACGTCTGTAAACACATTATCTGCTTTATACCCAGTTTGCAATTGTAAAACAAACTTTTTGCAAAAAACTAAACAAAGCTCTCTACATTAGACACATCATTCAAAACTAACAGCTCGTGTTTCAATTGGAAAACCCTGCCATTCAAAATGCCTCACTCGTTTATTGATTATCTACACCTATTGTTCACGTGTGAAAACACTTATAGCTAATTTGTTCACTTAGAAATCAGAGCTTGAGCAGTATAAATAGGCTTCAGGTTGGCTTTCTTGGTTTGGACAACAATGGAGGCCAAATTTGGAGATAGAGTTAGAGGAAGAGGAGTGAGAGTAAGAGGGGGATGAGGACAAGGACAAAGAGTAGGTGAACGAGGAAGAGGAGTGGGTCAAGGAAGAAGAGAAAGCAGAACAATCACAGATGAGATCCAGGCCACTTTGGTTCACAATGTGGTCAACCATGTTTTGAGTTTCAGGGAGGTTGGGCAGAGAATCAAGCCTAACTTGAGCCTCTACATTGTAACCAGTGTCATCTTTTGTCACATTTCAAAATGAGAACAGGTAAGTAAACCTATCCTGTATACCATGCTACTGTACTTTTTTTCTTTTTTCTTTTTTCCTTTATTTTTGCACAAGAGTAAAATAGATATAGTAAAAGAACACACACAAAAAAAAAATACAATCCATATACTGTGCAGGGAGAGGAAGAAAACCCAAAGGGCTTATTTAGAGCCTCCATCTAAACAATGAAGAAAACAAAAACAAGCTCATAAAATTAAAAGAAGAACTAAATTACAATAACAAATATATAAATATAAATGACTACAAATTAATTACAGCATATGTCAAAAAACCCAGAAAGGATGCACTCCAAAAACAAACCATATATGGTACATAAAATACATGAAAAGACGAGATACATTATTGCAAAGCAGCATT
>CM075020.1:311320-326595 GCA_037576675.1 Pangasius sanitwongsei | reverse complement strand
TCCCCACAGCCACGCTCCAACATCTAGTGGAAAGCTTCCCAGAAGAGTGGAGCTCATTATAACAGCACACACAGGGAGAATAAATCTGGAATGGGATGTTCAACAAGCACATATGGGTGTGATGGTCAGGGGTGCACATACTTTTTGCAATATAGTGTAGTTATTCTATTAGCCCTAGCTTTATTCGACGGCCTTCAACACTACTGTATTGTGTGAAATGCTTGGAGCACTGACGTGTCCACTGTTCCACGTACAAGACAGAGACAGAGACAGTGGCGTTTGATGTGCAGACGTTTGAATGATTATAGTGGAAGGGGGAGGCAAAGTGGTGGTGTGGAGTAGATGAGTAGAGATGAGATGAGATGAGATGAAGTAAACACGCTTTTACGGAACTACAGATTTTCAAAGTTATTTCCTCATTTGCCCTTACCATACTGCAGGAACGGTTACAAATAACAGAAGTGACAAACCACAAAAAGGTTACGACCTTTTACCACATGGGAAAAATACAGCAGCGCAGCAATCATGGAGGAGATGAACGTGTGTCATTTTACACTGCTGCAAAAAAGAAAAATTAAACATGAAATGCTAAAATCGATCTCTTTTGCTTGTTATCTAAACAGTCGTTTAGACTTTAGCAGGTCCCGTGAAGCTTGTATTTCACCAGCAACGATCGATTATGTTCTGAACAGCACGCTTTGCCCCAGTAGTTCCTGATCTGTACCCGGTTTAGAACAAGAACCAAAAAGGTTACTGGAACTACGACCCAGAAACTAAAGTCATCCCTGGTTCATTTTATGGGTGGAAAGTGAGCACGAGGTTTGTTGTGAAACTTGAACAACTGGTTTAACTCATTTGTCTCACTCACAACTTCCCAGCTGCACTAGTTAGAGCCAGTGATGGTCTTCAGGCCATTCCACACATTCCACTTAATGTTCTGCAACTAGTTCCTGTGTTCGGAAACCCAGACAGGATGGTAATCTAGCTAACGTCAGCACGCAACGTTTAGCTAATTGGAGAGAACATCGTCTTCTGATAACTCTTTATATTTTTTTCCTTCTTGCTTAGACAAAGCAGAATAGTGAGATTAGTAACTGTACAGTCACGCGTTACCTGAAGAAATGACGCTTACAAAAATTCGGACTATGTAGATCCAGGACAGATCACGCCCAGAGATCACCACGAGGCACGAAGCACAATGAGATATGACTGGCTGAAAAGAACAGATAATGAAAGTTTTTTTTTTTTTTTAAACTCTTAACATTCTTCTAATTATTTAAATTTGTGCTGATGTCTCTGTAGTATCGGTGTTTAGGCCTCAGGATTCCTCTCTTCATTTTCTTCTTGTCCCTGGTGACCCGTGTTTTATCGAGCAGCCGGTGGACACGCCTCGCTGGTTATTAAAGACCACGCACATAGTAACACAGACTGTTGGTCCATCCATGTCCTTCTAAATGTGGTTCTATAGCCTCAAAGCAGAACCTTCAGATCCTCCCCATGACCTCTAGGGACTTATTCATATTCCCAGTAGTGACT
Organism: Pangasius sanitwongsei; assembly: GCA_037576675.1. Classification (NCBI taxonomy): domain Eukaryota; kingdom Metazoa; phylum Chordata; class Actinopteri; order Siluriformes; family Pangasiidae; genus Pangasius; species Pangasius sanitwongsei. Next base: position 325,059 of record CM075020.1, on the reverse strand, counting down.
GATTGCTGTACGATAGACTTACGCTAATCCGACATTATAGCGTACAAGAGATTAGCATAAGCTTAGCCTGGCAAAATATCGGCGGTTTGATGTATGGACATTATTGCGCACTAACCTTGCATCCTGTAAGTAAAGGTTAAGTGTGTGCAAAATACATAACTGTGTATTTATGAGTTTTAAAACAATTATACACTAATATAAATTTCCAGTAAATCTTAGGGGCAACTTGGCTTTGTTTTTTTGACCTCAGGGATGTTTTCATTTTAGGAATAAAGAAGCAGTAGTTTGTGTTGAGAAAATAAATAAAAATTGTACACAATTTTTTAATATTTAAATTAATACACTTGGCAATTTACATATAATTTGTAGGTAATTTACAGACAAACATCATGCAGTTTACATGAAGAATGCATTGCTAAATTTTATCATTATAAATGTTAAGTAATTTTATAGCTTTTTTTTATTCTCTAAATAATCCTGGTTACAGTTGTTACCAATAGCCAAAGAATATTCTAGTTTATTAAAAAAACGTTTATGCACTAGCTGTGCTGAAAATAACTGACGAGCAGTGAAACGTTAAACACTGAAGTTAACAATTCTGCCCTCTGGTGGCCGGATATGAACATGTCGTTGTCCTACTGCCACTGAATCACCGCCTCATGCAGGTTTTAATGAGATATAGATCTTTTTCGCAACACTACGGTCTCTGAAAACCCAAACAGGTATGAAAAGGCAATAACACTACAACAATTACTTTAACAAGCCACGTTACACAATCCCAACTTATTAATTTATATGCTGCGAGTTAACAATGCAGCCCTTTCTCAATAATTAATACATACTAAAAGGTACTGGAGTAATACTGAAGTACATCACGTATAAAATATTCATTAAGTGTTGGGAGTAACATGCCTTTAAAATTGACTGGCTCTGTAAATACATAAAATTACATTATTGATTGTGTAACTTTTATATTTCATCATAAACAGTATGTATAAAGCACGTAGTCGTGCACTTCCTGCCGTTTATGGGCTAAATGTGGATGCGTTTGTCTTTGTAACAGTGAGCAATGTGAATTTAGATGTGTGTTTAACACAAACACCAGTTTTATTCAGAATAAAACAGTCCTTGGAAACAACTGAACGTTTTGTTAATTCCATGTTAATAGCTTTAGTGCATTTACAAGTACAGCTTTAACATAGATTAAAATTACATCATCTACATCAACTTAAGACAAAAAAAAAAAAAACACACACACAAACAAAACTAGCAATCACACAGCTACATTTTAGTTTTGTTTTTTATTATTTTTTTTAATATTCTGAATGTTTAAGGTTTAACAAAGTAAAAATGATCAACTGGATTAAAAATTACTGTAAAATCCACTTACCTGTTAGTCCCAAAGAGGTGAGAATGAGAGGGAAAATCCTCATCCTGAGTCACATGACGATCTACATTCAGACCCTTTAACTCCTAATTCATTAGACGCAACAAGGACATTTCACCTCACCTCAAGGGAAACACACCTGAATACAAAGGAAAGTTCACCCAAAAATCCCATCATCTCTGCCTCAGGGGTTTTTTTTTTTTTTAGTTTGAATAAAAAGTGCATTATTTTCCAAAACAGTGGCTTCTACAGCATCTGATTGTCCTTCACGCCACATCTGTCTCCGTTACAGCTGTAATATAGTGTAAGAATTCAGGTCAATCTTCATTTAACATTTAAAACATTTTTCACACAATTAACCCACGGATCCTTGAACTGTTTACTGGAATAGTGTTTCTTATGCTTTAAGGGTCGTGATTTACATCAAAGCAACAATTCTGGACCAAAAAACTAAAAACCAAACACAAAAAAACATTTTTTGGGGGGAAAAAGGTTTTCACTTAAGATACTTCTTCTTACAACTTTTTTTCTTGTTTCTGAGCTTTAATGTGAAAGTGTGAAACATTTGTACACCAAATTTAAACTATTTCTACTAAACAGAAAAAAAAATCCATCCACACCCTGTACTTTCTACACTTTTGCAACAAAAAAATAAATAAAATAAGCTAATAGTTTTTTTTATTTATTTTTTTTTTTTACAGATTCCCATTTCTCCTCACTGCAATAAAACCTGCACCAAATGAGAATACAATAATGATCACGATTCTTCACTGCCTCACTTTCTAACAATCAAAAAAGTATTATAGTTCAGTGAATATTAATATCCCTATAAAGTGCACATCTAAAGCTTGAAATCAGGACAAATTTTGTGTCCAATTACATTGAAAACTTGCGTCCAATTACATTGAAAACTTGCGTCCAATTACATTGAATTCTTTCCCATGCATGTAAACAAACACAGATTTTTAAAACCTGATGGGACAAAACATTAAATTGCATTAACAATTTGACCTTATCACTTCATTTTTTTTAGACATTATCCATAATTTAAAAAAAAAAAAAAAAAAAAAAAAAAAAAGCCTTACTAAAAATACCTGATGCTTGCAGTAAAAATCTATAAACATTCACAGTCAAAAGTTTACCAAGTCACAAAAACCTGAGTAACATTAAATCCATACAAATTATATTATCCTTGAAATGCACATCTAATGCTTTCACTAACTTACAAAACTCTTTTTACAGCTACAGTTCAAACACAGTGTGTGAACGTTTGGAAAAACATTGACGTTCAACCCCTTATTAAAGCTTTCTGCATAAATTCTGCAAGTTCTTTGAATCTTGAATATTACAAATAACCACCTCTACAAAATGCACATCTAAAATTTCAAATCTGGATTAACAGTCAGAAATGTAAACCTTTCACCTCACCATGAAGCTACAATTGCTAAATAAATTAAAAGTATAGTTTGCGCTAGAGTTGCTGCTGTAACAGTCACACACTAACACAATAAATGAAAAAAAAAAAAAAAGCGTAAACTGTAAATACTTGCTTCGCAGTTTTCCGTTTAAATGTAAATTTTCTAGCAAAAGCTACAAATTTAACATCTGGAATGCTAGCTACTGATTTCAAAAAGGCCATTATCAAAAATTAGCCACATGGAAAAAGTACAAAAATATACAATTTTACAAAAAAATCAGACACTATTCACGTAGTTATGAGGTAAGACATCTAAAAAATTTAATTTCTTTTTTCCGTAAATGGTTCAGATCAAATTTAGGCATGTGCTGATAATCTGTTACGCAATTATTAGATTTGGAACGTAGATATATATTTAAGATTATGAGCGTCTGTGAAGACAAAGCTCAGAAAGAAGCTTAAAAACGTCCAAATTTGGACAAAGAGAAAAAGATAATTTAGCACTCAAATTGTAATTTACCATTTTAAGTCTAAATATTTAAAAAAAAAAATATAACAAAGATGACTACGATCCATCAGCACATGCCTAAACACAGATCATCTTTCCAGCTGTTTAGTGCAATGAGTAAACATATCAAGAAATACAGAGTATAAACAAGTGGCAACCCCAGAAACACTTTATTACAACACAGTCTATTTAATAAATCAAGGCAGAGACATTCACAGACAATGATGCAGACAAACGGCGGGGAAAAATGAGGGGAAGAGGGCGATGAAAACAAAAGTTCCCTATAAAAACAACGTCTAACAATTTACACATTACTGGCGTCAAAACGGTTACGTTTTTGGTGGAGGACCGAGCAGGCAAAAGTTACTTTAACGCCGAAAAAGCCGAACTTACTTTTCTTCTTCTTCCAATTATGCAGATCAAATAAAATGTCACAAAATAAAAAAATAAGCTGCTGGGAATTAAGAGTGAGTAAGTATATATAATATATATATATATACGTTTTAAACAGAGCTGTACTGGAGCGCCGCGTGGACGAGTCCAGTCGTCTTGGTGACGGAGGGATGAAGAGCGCTGATGGATGAGTGTGAAGTGCTCAGGACGCTTCTTCTTCCTCCTCCTCCTCCTCCTCGTTTTCTTCCAATCAGCTGAAATGTGTCAGAAACGGAGGTGGCAGTTTGGTTTGGGGATTCAAACCCATACACACACACACACACACACACACACACACACACACACACACTTTATACACACACAAGCATGCGAGTTCCTCTCGTTTCAAACTTTAACACAAGTTCAAGCTCAGAAACCGTCGTTAACAAATTTACCTACAAAACATCCAAATTTAAACACTTCAGACAGCTTTGATCTTCAGCGTTTGAGATTAAATTACACACATTTATTACACAAATAAACCAAAAAGACTTTGGGCAAAATTACGGCTTTAAAAATATAAGAATTGTTAATATTTATATCATATATCAATTACAACATAACTTAACTAGTCATAACCATAACTAGTATTACTATTTAACACGTCTATGAAATATACAATTTATACCTTATTTCTGTAATACTTTATGCATCGAAATATTAAATATTGTCATTACACGTCAGAAATCTAAGCACATTATCAACTCTTCATTATGCAGATTAACTACAACCAATTACAATTCTTTGTTTAGCAATTTTTTTTTTAAATTAAACTTTTAATATTATCACAGTTCATAATTCAGTTGTGTAAAGAGTTTATCCATTTCCTCACCCTAGAACACATACCATACCTCAATTCATCCGTCAACTAGAGAATATTTATAACATTTAAAAATATGACCATTTCTGCCAAAATCAGAACATTTTAGTGGAAAATTACACACAATTAGCCTGATATGAAGGTACTGTTATATCATCTGGATGATTGAGTGATTAAAATTTACCAAAAAGATCTTTTCCAAAAATGTCCTGATTATAACATTAACTGTCAATGAAGTGAGCGTAACATATAATTATAAAATATTAGAGATGGTAAAGATTTGGACAGCAGAATAAGACAAAACTCAGGGCTGGACAAATAAACGTCAGGCTTTCATTCATAAAGTTGGATCGTTTTGGCTGGTTAATGGCTCGAAAGAATTAAAAATATAATTAATTAATAATAATTAATTGTGAATACATCCTTTTGAGATATTCGATATTAGATAAATGATGCACTTAGCCTTTTTAATCAGTTAAAAATCTTGCTGATTTCTGAGTAAAACACACTCCTGTTAAAGTTGCAAGCTTTTGCGATGTAAAAAATTAAACCAAGAAAAATCATGTCAAATGCTTTAATGGGTCACGTGACTGCTAGAATGAACCAATCACATTCAAGCGCATGTTCAAAAGTAATCCTTATACAGCGGAAGTGATTCTGATTAACTCCAAATTAAGACCAGCTGGTTCTCTACGGGTTTCTTGACCTGATCTTGGTTTCATCCAGCTGCTGAAGCCATCGTCCTCAAAGAGACAGGACCTCAATTTGGAAAGGAATCAGTCAGGAGAGCGGCAAGAAAGAACTTCCAAAACTTTAGATGTACCATGGAACAACGTGAAGGTCATCAACAAGTGGAGAAAATCGAGCACCACAGTGACATCAAGAACAGGACGTTGCTCCAAAACTGACAAAATGACAAGAAGAAAACTTATCAGGGAGGCTGCTGAGGGACCTACAGCAACATTAAAGGAGCTGCAGGAACATCTGACAAGTTCTGATGACTCTCTGCATGCGATGATGATCTCTCGTATTCTTCACGTCTGGGCTCTGGGGTAGGGCGGCTAGACGGAAGCCCTTTCTCACAAAAAAATAACCAATCAGCGTAAATCACTCCAAAGCATTTGGCAAAACGTGTCACGGTCCGATGAGAATTCTGAAAGATGTGTGGCGCAAAAACAAGACAGCTCATCACCCAAAGAACACCACAGCCAGGGTGAAGCATGGTGGTGGGAGCATCACACTATAGGTCTGCTTCTCTTCAGCTGGGACTGGGAATCATGGATAGATCCAAATACCAATCTATTGTCTGTTAGAGAGCTGAAGATGAAGAAAAATTCCATCTTCCAGCATGATAACATCCCCAAGCACACATCCAAGCCAACAATGGAACGGCTTCAGAAGATGATCGAAGTTTTGGAATGGTCCAATCAGAGTCCAGATCTAAATCATATCCAGAACATGTGGGAAAAATGTGGAGAGGGCTGTGTGCAGGAGATCTGATCTCTATCTGCTAGATCTGGAGCGCTTTTGCAAGAAAGAGTGAAATAATAAAATTTTCCAAATCAAGTCGGTAGACTTTTACCCAAAAACACCGAGTGCTGAATTACACGCAAAACACGCTTTATAAAGTATTAGTTAAAGGGTGTACATACTTATGCAACAAGGTTACTGTACATGTTTTTTCCCCACCTACAATGTTTATTTTTCACTTGAATGTTGTTAGGGTTTTTTTTTTTTTTTTTTTTTTTTTTTTTACATAAAAGATGGAAAATATCTGAACTGATTTGTCTTGGTTTCTTTCTTTCTTTTTTTTTTTTTTTTTAAACATCGTAAAAACCTGCGATTTTACCAGGGGTGTGTAAACTTTTTATATCCACTGTGCATAAAGACAATTTGTCCAACCCTGTAACAGGAAGAGAAATGCCAAAAATAAACAGATAAATGAATAAAAAACAGACAACCCACCCTAAAAGAAATAAAAATACAAAAAACCCACTAACGTAATAATAGTTCAGCTCCTTCCACCAGTGAAATCTATAAAATATAATTTCTACAGAACATAAATATTCTATAATTTTTATATCTGAAGTTACAGCTAAACCTACACGTGCTGCAAAACACGATTAAAAACAGAAAGAACACAGAACTCAAGGCATGGGCCGATACATCTGCATGTAAATAAAATGTGCACTGGGTAATTATCCTCTTTTATAATATCTATAAATATAATTTGATGTACGCTGAGTACCTGATTATCGGCACATGCGCTGTTGAGTGTACACACAAGGGCACAAACTTGGCAAACTTGTAAAGCGAAGCAATTCATAATATAAGAAATTACTACTTTTATAAATGTGTTATGATCCATGCTCTTCAAAGCCATATATTTATAAATAATTTTACTCAAATCATCCAGTTGCAGTTGAATTACTTTAAAACGGAGCATCAAGCTTGCAGTCGTGTTCCCTTACCCTTCCCTTATCAAGCGAAAGAGCTTACTTTAAGTAATTTAACTGCAACTTGACTGTTTTACAATAATAAAAATGTGCAGCAAAACTTTTATCAGCAAAATTCATGAACATTTCCTTGAAAACCTGCTGAAATTTACACTTTTCTGTCTCCGTTTATCAATAACGCTCTGAATGATCAACATTCGACATCGAAAGCACGAATTTGCTCAGAATAAAGAAAACATTTTCAGCTTCCTGTATATTGACAATAACGTAATGACAGTCTGAACTGTGACACACACGTAAAGAATGTTCTGTGCTAAATGTAGGTAAATACGCGACAGGTACTAACGGCACCTGAGGAGTTCTACACACAGAAATGCAGGAGGAAAGAAAAGTAACTAAGCCACTGGCACTTTCATGGACCAATCGACTTACAGAACATCTACAACCATCGGGGCAGGTTTATCAAGCTTCAACTGCCAAAACACGTTAAATCATTTATAACGCTGGAAAACTATGGCTTTCTTTAACTACACATGAAATTTGAAACGTTTACATTTACTTAAATCAATAATAAATCAATTTATTAAACAGTTACTCATCATCCATCATAAAACTTTTACTTAATATACACAATTATATGTTGATATCACAGGTATTTCAACTCACGATGCATTAACACAACAGATAAATATATAAATAAATAAATAATTTGGCTGATGGAAAAACCTTAAACTTTACTTGATACATCTGCCCCTTTTCCCCTAAAATTATTTCTTTGATACGGATAAATTGACTATTTTAATAACCACATTTATAATCATAAAACAGAATTTGAGGTAACTTTGGACAGTTACATTCATCAAGCCTCGAATTACAACAAATGTTCTGACATCTTCTGAGATCAGAAGCAAAAGCAAAGTACTGACAATGACAGCGTCCTCACTTTTCTATTTTATACTGAACAATAAATTTCATTCTACAGAGGTGCAGTAACAGTAATACTGAATCAAAGTGTACACAAAATCATTAAAAAGTTTACTATCAAATGATATAACAATTCTACTCCATTCACTTCTGAGTAAAACCTCTAATGAACAAGACAAATGGAGAAGAACTGCTATATTTAACATTTATAAACACGTACAGTATCTGAAAATGTCCAAAAAAGGTAACTGTAGTTACCATGACAACTTAATCTCTTAACATTAAAAGCAACTCGAGTCTTAATGATTTGTTCGAGGACATTTTTCAACTTGAAGTCAATGGAAATTATATTGATCTACATTTTTTTTTTTCATTCGAATTGTCTCGAGTGTTAAGCTGAACACTTTCTCAATCACACATCAGTGCAAAGTTAAAAATCCCCACAGCAAAAAACCCACTGCAGCGAAACACATTACATCTTCCAAATACACAACAACACTCATGACCCTGTAAGCTCAACTTCAGATTTCACTACAGTACCTCATCATGCGCAGGTTAGCTAGTTAGCTCAAATATCGCTTACTTGTGTTCACATTAGCAAGTGACAACGCAACAACTGACTCTTCACTCACCAGTAGTCCAATCTGCAGTTCTGGTAATCGTTAATAAACATGTATAATGCGGTGAAATAACGATACAGATTATCGTTCGGGTTCTCTAAAGTCCCTCAGGTCTCAGCCTCTCCGCTTCGTAAACAACGCAGGAGACTGGCGAACATCACTGCTGCTAAATTAATCCGATAAAGTCCGCGACGTTCAGTGGGACATTTTAACATTAACCAGCTACTGTATTTCGTAGTATTTCTGGAATGTATGAAATCCAAATTAGCTACGAGTGAAACTATAAAACATTAATATTGTCGCTTCCTAATGTGAACAAAAGCCCAAAAAGCAGAATTCCAAAAAATTACAAAAACATTGAGGACCACAAAGATTACTTCAAACAGCCAAAACACCACGTGACCAGTGATACAGGATTTTCAGTGGATTTTCAGTTTTTCTGAACAATTTAGAACGGCACATTATTTCAAAACAGCCAGAAACACTAATTCACTCTCTAACACAGTGGAGTTTAATTACCGTTACACCAAACATTTCCTCAACAACCTTCATCTGATCATTTAACAAGGACATTTTAGACTAGAACTTTACATTTTTCCTCACTGTTATGGCATCAAAAGAACTTTGGGAATTTTTTTAAAAACCTCTTTTTATGGGTAAAATTTTAGCAAGACAGAAAAACTGAACAGTTTTGACAGAATAAAGCCAATTTGATTTAAACAACAACATGTGATGATGATGATTACACCAACCATAGCTTTAATAAACTCATTTGAAGAATCTGATATCAAAGGGAAATTAAGCATTTGAACATTTAATACTACAAAAATCAAACAGTGACTTCATCCATCACTGGCTATTGTGATATTAAATAACTGTAACATTAGTACCTTAACATTTAAAGCTTCGGTACTGATCGACACATACATGCTTTCTGACAGATTATTGCCAATTTATTCCCATATTTAAATATTTACTCAGTCAAGCCTCTTATAGTGAAGTACAGGAATTAAAGGGATTGAATGCACATCATGAACAGTACACCAAACTCTTCAAACTTTTTTTTTCCCCAAAAGTTACAGCCATAAAAATGAACATTTTATATATCAATCCATCCCAGTTTTATAACTAAACTGATTCCAACAGCTGAAGCTTTACTACAGCCTACTTTATTAAAATTACTGAAACATCTACAATCTAGATACTGAAGTTCAGCTTTATTGATCCTGAGGGAAATTTCTGTGCAAAATTTTATTGGAAAAAAATACAAATGAATGGATTTGATCCATGTGTTAAAAAATAAAAACGTCTAACTCAACTGCAGGGCAGCGTTCAGGTTTCAGAGAACCGCTGGCTGCAGGAAGTTTTCTATTTATCATCATGTTTATATCACAGAGAGAAAGAACGCTTAAGTGAATGCTGTAGCACTGATTAACGCTTCAAATTTGCTAAAATGGCATCTTACATTTAACTGCTTCAAAAGGTTACACCATCAACAATGGAGTTAGTGAATTAAACACCGTCCTGTGTTTTAGCACAACATACTCAGTAAGATTTTCCCCCAAACAGATTACAGCCAATTTGCATATTATATAATATAAAAGCCAACATTTGAACAGTTATTGACTTCTTACAGTCTGCACCTGAAGGTAAATACTTTATCATGATTTACTTACGGTAATGTCTATAAACACAGAAGTATAAACACACAACACAGCTTTCAAAGCGCTACACACAGGAGCTAGTGTTCGTCCTGCACACACACACACACCCACCTTTAACACCTTTAACATGACATCAGAACAAATTCAACCCAAGGACCAATCAGTTTTCAGCAGAGTGAGCAGTAATTAATTAGAAATTAAAACAAAAACAAAGTCTTCATTGTGATGATAATGTAGTAGAAAGAGTGTGTGTGTGTGTCTCCTTACCGTGCGTGCGTGTGTGTGTCCTTACCGTGCGTGCGTGTGTGTGTCCTTACCGTGCGTGCGTGTGTCCTTACTGTGCGTGCGTGCGCGCGTGTGTGTGTCCTTACCGTGCGTGTGTGTGTGCGCGTGTGTGTGTGTGTCCTTACCGTGCCGTCACCTACCTGGTGCGTCCTGTAGCGGCGCAGCGGAGCTGGTTTTGAAAAGTTTAATTAAGAAATCAGTAATAAAACTGAGAAACACACATTAAGGAATAACACACACACCTTTGTGTCCTAACGATGGCGGTACTCCCTCTCTCGGTCGCGGTCTCTCTCGCGGTCACGGTCCCTCTCGCGGTGGCGGTCTCGCTCGCGGCTTCGCTCGCGGTAGTAATCTTCGTGGCGGTCGCGGCTGCGAGACTTGTGACGGCGACTCTTCTCGCGGGAGCGGCTGTGGTCCCGGTCCCGCGATCGCTCTCGTCTGCTGAGAGAGGCGGAGCGGTCAGTGACAGGACAGGACGAGCGGAGGAGAGACGAGGGGGAACGCAGGTGAGCGGCGTACCTGGAGGCGGAGCCGTAGGATTTGGACTCGATGCCGTGCAGGCAGTCCTGCAGAGAGCTGATCAACACTTTACAGCGATCGTCAGCCGACACCTTCGACTGCTTTATTAATGAGATCGCAGTCACCAGTGTCTCGATAGCGCTGCCGTAGTCCCCTGAAAAACACGCGAGACACGATCAGACCCGAGCGCAGCCACCTGCTCCGTCAGCACTCCGTCCAGCAGTCCAGCACTGTCTGCCCTCTGCCTCGCCTATCCTTCTGCCTCGCCTGCCCCACCTGCCCCTCTGCCTCGCCTGCCCCTCTGCCTCACCTATCCTTCTGCCTCGCCTGCCCCTCTGCCTCGCCTATCCTTCTGCCTCGCCTGCCCCTCTGCCTCGCCTGCCCCGCCTATCCTTCTGCCTCGCCTGCCCCTCTGCCTCACCTATCCTTCTGCCTCGCCTGTCCCTCTGTCCACCTGCCCCACCTGCCCGTGCCTCTCCCCCCGCTTGTCTACCAATACACATCTCTAAGGATTCAGAGTAAACTCTCTCCCATCCTAACGACCTGCTCAGACACACACATGCAGAGTAACTCAGGTGTGTGTGTGTGTGTGTGTGTGTGTGTGTGGTGTGTGTGGTGTGTGTACCTGCACTCGCGTCTGACACAGCTCTGGATATAGCGCTGCTGGAGATAGCTCTGTTTCTGTTCATTATCTCCTCAAATTCGGCCTCACTCAGAGGAGCTCGAGCTGCGTCCATCTCCCTGAGGGTGTGTGTGTGTGTGTGTGTGTGTGTGTGTGTGTGTGAGAGAGAGAGAGAGAGATAAATCAAAGACATAAAAGTTACACACACTAATCACCTCCTGAAGCCTGAGAGCACCATCACATAACATACACATTGTGCTAATTATCTGACAGACGAGCACTCGGGGCGAGTCCGTTACCTGCCCGGTCCGTAATCCCGGTCATAGGGAGGGGGCCGTCCGTACGGGTCGTTGGGGGGCGGGGCTCTATCCGGCGCCGCCATGTTGTTGTTTCCGGGCGGCGGGAAGAAGGCGGGGTTGACGTGGGGGGCAGGAGGTGGGCCTCCAGGAGGGGGACCGCGCATGTGCGGGGGTGGAGCTAAGGCCAGGGGAGGGCCGATAGGACCGGGGGGGCGAGGTGGGAACGGGCCGGGTGGGGGTGGACCCTGCTGAGGTGGGGGCGGACCAGGGGGCGGGCCGTAACCTGGAGGAGGGGGGCCAGGGGGTAACGGGCCGAGCGGAGGTTGGCCAAACTGACCAGGAAACAGGACAGGAGGAGGTGGGCGGTCCCCTCTGTTAGGGGGGCCTGAAAGGGGTGGGGCTAAACCCTGACCGGGAGGTGGCGGTCCAGGAGGACCTGGAGGACCGGGCGGGCCCGGGGGAGGGCGGGGAGGACCCTGGATACCACCTGAAGAACACAAAACAACGCGATGTACAATTCATCAACGTCACGTTTTTAAGAGAAAGAGATCTAATAAAGCGATAACACAAATGATAGTGGAGTGTCATACCAGGGAAGTGTGGAGGGGGCGCTCCAGGTCCAACGGGTCCAGGAAAGCGGTCTCCGCCGGGCCCAGCGGGACCTGGAAAGCGCCCTCGACCCCTACCTAAGGGAAAACCACCGCGGGGACCCACACCTGGAGGTCCAGCCTTCCCTTCCCCTGACATCTGCCCCGACTGGGTGCCTGGGGAAAACAAACAAATATTACATTACCACGCTGCCATGACGACCGCGCGCACACACACACACACACCATCAATCAGTTACACACTAAGGCGTGTGGCGGCGCAGAAGAAGGTGAACGTGACTCACTCTTGCGTGACTGAAGCTCGAACTGACTGAGCGACTGTTTGTTGCACGGCGTGACGATCGGGTTTTGGCCGTGCAGCTCTCGCTTCGACAGCAAGTCCAACAACTTCCTGGAGGAGGCTTCTGATCCCACACACACCAGCGCAAACCTGACACACACACACACACACACGGTTTAAATAAATAAATAAATAAATAAAGGTCACATCAGTCACACCGAATAGTTTTGATTAAAAACGCCGCACAGCACCGTAACAATCACATTCCTATGATAACTGCATATGCGTAACGCTGTGTTCTGAATGCACATGAAAGGATTCTGTGAGGATTCTAGAACCGTGCCAAAGTTCTAGAGCACTCTAGAACCAGTCTCGGCACTCCGGAACCCTGCGTGATGCGCGTGTCGCACGGACAGTACGGAGACGAGGCCTCACCCTTTCGACTGCCCGTTAGCTCGGTTCTCGAAGAACTTGATCTCCAGCACGTCGTTGATGCCGATGGAGCGAATGGCTTCGGTCAGATCCTCGTCTGTGGTCCACTGTGGAGAACACACAGGCTCAGCGTTACTGCAGTCCACACCATCACTTCCTCACTCTAAACCAATCACACAGCACCGAATTTACATACGCCCGAATATTAATGAGCTTATAATGTTACACTGTATCACTACACACACTCGCCACACAGGGCGCAACAGCGGCGCAAACCCTACGCACGTCTTACCCAGGTGAGAGGTGTGTGTGTGTGTGTGTGTGTGTGTGTGTGTGTCTTACCCAGGTGAGAGGTGTGTGTGTGTGTGTGTGTCTTACCCAGGTGAGAGGTGTGTGTGTGTGTGTGTCTTACCCAGGTGAGAGGTGTGTGTGTGTGTGTGTGTGTCTTACCCAGGTGAGAGGTGTG
>CM075020.1:216718-233929 GCA_037576675.1 Pangasius sanitwongsei | reverse complement strand
CACACCTGAACACACACAGTCACACCTGAACACACACAGTCACACATGAACACACACAGTTACACCTGACCTCCCCTAAACACACACCTGAACACACACAGTTACACCTGAACTCCCCTGAACACACACCTGAACACACACAGTTACACCTGAACACCCCTGAACACATGCCTGAACTTCAGCTGAACTGGTGGTAGTTCTGGTTCTCATTCTGAATTAGTTTTAGTTATAGTTTTTGTTTGGTTCTGGCTTTACCTTTGATCCTCATTCTGGCTTTAGTTCTGGCGCTAGTTTTAGTTCCACTGTAGCTCTTGTTATGGTTCTAGCTTTAGTTATGGACTGGTTCTGCCTTTAGTTTTGGTTCTGGTCTGAGTCGCAGTTTTAGTTCTGGCTTTAGTTACAGCTCTGATCCGTGCTCTTGTTTAGTTCTGGTTCTGGCTTCTCACTTTGTTTTACTTCTTCCTTTAGTTTTATCAGCTATAAATCTGATATTAGTTCTGTTGTGGCTTTAGTTGTAGTTCTGAGTTTGGTTCTGCTTCATTTATGTTCTGATCCTAGCTTTAGTGCTTGTCTTGGTTCTGGTGTTGGTGTAGTCCTTTGTTCCTTTAATAGTTTAAACTATATATTTAGGTAGCAGAAATAAATTCTAGAGCAGCAGAACACTCAGCTTGGTTCTGGAGTTGCGTATTCTATGTTTAAACTGTTAAAGCTTCAGGCTCCACTACGACCTTTTTTACGGTTATCCGTGTGTGCAGAATGATGCGGATCTTTAATAGGCTGCATAAAGCCATCGGACTGCTGGAGTACTTCAGCAGTCAGGACTGGGAGTGGAACTCTGACAACATGAACATGCTGATGAACCAGCTGAGCACCGAGGACCGGAAGGTACACGCTCTACACCAAGTACACACACTTATTTTTATTTATTTATTTTTTTCCTGATGCAGCTTTTTGTGTCAGAGTGGTGATATAAACTCTTTCTCTCTTTCTCAGATGTTTAACTTTGATGTGCGTCAGTTGAATTGGCCTGAGTACATTGAGAACTACTGCATCGGCACCAAGAAGTACGTTCTGAACGAGGACATGGCCGATATTCCAGCCGCCAGACAGCACCTGCGCAAGTACGACACGCATACGCACTTTACGTGCAGTCCGAAGTAGCTTTATCTTCATCACGTTTAAATAATAATTCTCATTGTTTCTCTGTTTTTCTTTCAGACTGAGGAACATCCGTTACACGTTTAACACGGTCCTGCTGGTCTTTATCTGGCGTGTGTTTATCGCTCGCTCTCAGATGGCCAGAAACATCTGGTACTTTGTTGTCAGTTTGTGCTTCAAGTTTCTATCCTACTTCAGAGCCTCGAGTACCCTCACCAACTAGAAAACAGCATTCTACTGACCCGGTCTCTTCCAGCGAAACCCGTTCTTTCCCACGTCTGTCTCCAGACTGTCTCAGTATACTACAGTATAGGCCAGACTTTGTCTGTGCTCATGAGCATAAACTAATTTGCACACTCCCAGCGTTGTCCAGTCTGACCCCAGTCCAATTGAGTGTACCCTGGTCTGCCCCAGTTCACTGGAATGTACCCTGATCTGTCCCCAGTCCACTTGAGTGACCCTGGTCTGCCCCTTGTCCACTGGAAGGTACCCTGGTCTGCCCCCAGTCCACTTGAGTGTACCTTGGTCTGCCCCTTGTCCACTGGAAGGTACCCTGGTCTGCCCCCAGTCCACTTGAGTGTACCTTGATCTGCTCCTTGTCCAATGGAAGGTACCCTGGTCTGCCCACAGTCCACTTGAGTGTACCCTTGTCTGCCCCTTGTCCACTCGAAAGTACCTTGGT
This sequence comes from Pangasius sanitwongsei, assembly GCA_037576675.1. Classification (NCBI taxonomy): domain Eukaryota; kingdom Metazoa; phylum Chordata; class Actinopteri; order Siluriformes; family Pangasiidae; genus Pangasius; species Pangasius sanitwongsei. The sequence continues at coordinate 232,089 of CM075020.1, read as the reverse complement.
CTGCAGCTAGTCCACTGGCATGTACCCTGGACTGCCCCTGTCCACTTGAGTGTGCCCTAGTCTGCTCCTAGTCATCTGGAGTGTACCCTGGTCTGACTGCAGTCTGCTAGAATGTACCCAGGTCTGCTCCCTGTCCACTCGAACGTACACTGATCTGCCCCAAGTCCAGTCGTGCATACTGTGGTCTGCCCCCTGTCCACTTGAGTGTCCCCTGGTCTACCCCCCCAGTTATCTGCAGTATACCCTGGTCTGCCTGCAGTCCGATAAAATGTACCCTGGGCTAACTCTGTTCCACTGCAGTGTATCCTGGTTTGCCCCAAGTCCAGTTGAGTGTACTCTGGCCTGCCCTGAGTCTACTTGAGTATACCCCTGTCTGCCCCCTAGTCTGACCAGTTTGCCCAAAGTTTAATCAATCATAACTTGGTGTGCACACAATCTTCTTAAACAGACCCCACTTTGTACTTGAGTATACCCCTGTCTGCCACAGTATACTAAAATATTAACCTCATCTGCCCCCACTCTACTCCAGTTAACCCCCTGGTCTGTGTGAGCATACCCTGTTCTGCCCCCTGTCTATGTGAGTGTACCTTGGTCTTACTGTCTCCTCTTTTCACCAATTTGTCTGCAGTATTCCCCCCCCATCCCTCATCAGACTTCACTACACCCCCAGCTATTCCTATCTGCCCCACTGTGATTCAGTCTACCCCTAATCTTTGACCTTTTGCCTCTAGTGACCTTTTGATTGTTCCCTGATCCTTACCCAGAAACTGGAGTATTCTCACCAACAGAACACAGCATTCTACTGCCCATGTCTAATCATACCCCCTGCTAATCAGCCCCAGCAGGTCAGTCTCTCCCAGTCTTAGTTTAAACCAGTGACCAATCTGCTAACGGTTCTCCAGCGTGTCAGGCTGAGTCTACCCCAGTCTACCCCAGTCTACCCCAGTCGCCCCTGTCGGAGTTACTCGGGGTACCTGGGGGGCGAGTGGTGTGATCTCACCGCGAGCACACTCACTGTTGTAATGCTTTCTCTCTTTTTATAAAAAGTGTACAACCGCTATATATGCAACAGCCACTCTTACTTTACCTTGCTTGTACATTTGTCCATGTTTTCTGTTTAATTAATGATAGAATTATTATTATTATTATTATTATTACTGTTAATTGTTCCGAGACAAAGCCTTGACTTTTTTTTTTTTTTTTAAAGATTTTAATCATGACAGTGTTGAAAGAAGATTATGACTTAACGAAATCTCTAAAGCTCTGGTTGTGTGTGTGTGTGTGTGTGTGTGTGTGTGTGCAGTCGGGTCTAAACGTCTGTGTTCAGTCCCAAGAACTGTTTTTATTTCATCAGTTATCAAACGCTAATAAACATTGTTTCAGTCCACACACACACACACACACACACACACACACACACTCACACTCTCTCACACACACACACACACACGCACATAGTCATGTAACTCGTGTTAACTGTCGTCTCTTCATTCTCTTCTAACACTTTGATCTCAACCCTGATCCGGTTTTACCAGAATAGGTGTGTTGAAGAAATTATAATTTTATACATTTTTGATAACTGATGAATGAAAACGGTTCTTTGTTTTCTGATTTCATGCTGTTTATGATGCGCTAAAGCAGGTTTTATAGCAGTAATCAATTATCCTCATTAAATACTGGCATGTTCATACGCAGTTCTGCAGTATTAGCACTAAACGCTAAAGGCTGCATGTTTCAGGCTCGATCTGTACTTTAGCAGCTTAGCATTCATTCATATTTACAATTTATTTTTATCTACCAGAAGTACAACCAGATATACCTTTGGCTTGCTAAGCTAATTTGCACTGAGCATTTGCACTTGGCATGTTAGCTAAGTTCACATTTTAATGTGTAAAATTTGTACAATTTAGCGGAAAAATATGTTTTTCATTATTACAATTTATTCATCTTAAACCTTGCTAGCTTATCTACCTTGTCATTTAGTTACTGTAAAATATAATTGTCCCTAGCCCTAATTTGAAAGTTAATATTTTACAGTGTAATAATTTTTTTTTTTAAACAGAAATACGACATCCCATCAGCTTAGCTAACAAGTGGTAACTAGTTGCTAACTGAGTTTGCAAGTTTATCTTTTGCAATTTACGATTTTCATGATGTCCATATCCCTTACACTTAGCAAATTTACAAACTAGCCAGCAGAAATTGGTCGTTGTCACTTGCTAACTTCCTGCAGTAATGTGGAGAGAAGGCTGAAGTATTGTTTGAGCTGATTGTAATGTTTACTGACGCACAGACTGCCCTCTGTTGATACGATGCCAAACAAAATGCGTTTTTACATTTTTAATAAGAACAAAAGTGTGTGTTTACTGTTCTCGAGTGTTTCATGTACTGATAGAAGATATTTACACAGATGCCATATTACAGTACAGAGCTCGTCTTCCTCCATCCTGTCACATGTTTTAATGACAAGTTTAAATACAAATCCAATGAAAATGAAGTGAGAAATTGTATTTATTCTCCTTTATTCTTTTTAGTTCATGTGAACATTTTGAACTGAATCACATTAGAAATCTCGTGTTTCTCCTTTTCTCACACATTTCTAAGAATAAAACATCCCAGCACTCCATTTTTCTACACCTCACGAACACCTTGATGTCTTAAAATAAAAGCGTGCAATCAGAAATCTGAGCTTATTATTATTATTATTATTATTATTATTATTATTATTCTCCGTTTTTAGAACGGGCCTGTATTGCTTTATACCTGGAGTTACTTCTACTGCTCAGTTTATAGAAGGTAAAATACAGCGTCAGTTTAATTCAGTTTTATTTGTATACCGTTTTTAACATTGCCACAAAGCAGTTTTATAGAAAAAAATTTACATTTATATTTAAATTTATCTCTAACGACCAAGACGATGACAAGAAAAACTCTCTTGAGATGATGAGAGAAAGAAACTTTGAGATGTCAAGATGTTCAAGAGCAGAAAAAATTCTGACCTGACTGCTTCTGGCTGTCAGTCGCAGCGATACTCCAGGAATAATTACATCTCACACCTTCACATGGAAAACTAATCCCATCTGAATTGGGTTCTAGTTAAGAGAATGTTTTTATGCCAGATATTGTCTGAAAAGAATGAGAATGAGATCTTTACAGAGTGGAGGAGAAGCCTGGAGCTTGGAAGAGAACCTGCCAGGAACCGTGAACCAGGGTAGGCAGATAAAACGGTGCTCTTGAAAAACCTGGAAAGCGAAGACGAGTTTGGATTGAGTTCTTGCTGTGAAAGGAAGGCAGTGGAGTTCCTTAGTTCCTTCATATAAGAACTTCAGGAGGTGATGAACCATGTGAGCAGCAGCGTTCTGAATGCTCTGTATAGAAGATACTATCTTTTGAGCCATATGAAGAAGTCCGGTAGCGTGTCGTCGGTGTAGCAGTGATGAGTAAAGCCATGAGAGCTGAGATTTAGTAACATGGAGAAGAAGAGTGGAGAGATTACTGAACGCTGAGGAACTCCAGCAGAACGGCTGTGAGGAGAGCCATGACTAATTTATTCTTCTCATACATTTAGTCATCATTTGTTCAGTGATGAATTTAAAATTCAAGACATAATATTAAACATGTTCAGGACGAATTTGTTGTTTCTCCCTACAAGCGGAAATTTGGGTTGTTTTAATGAACTCTTGATTTTCCACAGATTTGGGCCAAGATGCGTCATGTGATGTCATCACGACGCACATTCAGCCAGAGCCCTCTTCAATTCACGTGCAGCGAACATGAGTACAGATAAAAGGTCTCAAATAAGCACAATAAACCCTGAAAGTTGCTTTGGAGATTTTGAAAAAAGCCGCAGCAAATTCAAGCATTTTTGTCAGAAAAAATCGTGTATGGACTGAGATTCAGTGTGTGAGGTCATGTGATACAACATGGTGAATAAGGAGGACTAGCGGTGGTCTGTTTTTGGCAAAATCAACACTGACCTTGACTTGTTTTTCTTCTTCTTCTTCATCTTCTTCTTATTATTATTATTATTATACATCAGTAATAATTGGTTATACGGCTGTGAAGGCTGGAGCAGGAAAAACAGGCTCTAAAAATCTTATTTTACACAAAAGTTTATTTACTATTTCTGTGTTAAATAAAGTGTAAAAGTGTGGACAGGCTAACACGGGATACACATCCCACCACAGTTTCATAAACACTTTCTGTCTGTCATCTTCAGCTCCTTTTAGAGTAACATTTACAATATGCAAATTCAACAGCTCAGTTTCATTTCCTGGAGGTCATAACACTTTGCATGAGCTTCCACAAACAACACACATACAGGTATTTACTGTCGAGTTTATCGCAGACGGAAATGTCACGTATTACAGTGAGACAAAGACACTTTTATGATTCCACTTTAATACCTTATTAATTTAATACCTGAGCACATACAGAAAACTACAGGCCTATAAAGATACAATTCCATATGATTAGAGACTCGGCTCCTGACTGAACAGCTCCGATACCGATGCTGATACTAAAATGAGTAACCTGTGGTTGGTGGTGGTTGTGTGATGAGCTCCTCATGCTGAGTTTTATGTTTAAGATGTTATGGTGTTAAGGTTAAACATCGTGTTAAACAGCTTTCTTTCTGTTCATAAAATCCAATAAATATCCGTAATGCACTTTAGAATCTCTACAAATCACCTTATACACAGTACTCTTTGTACTGTCATGGTCTTCACTTTCATCAGTCTTCTGTTCCTTTTCTCCTTTTTGCTTCCTCTCGTAATTTACTCATCAGTGACTTTAAACTGACACACACACACACACACACCTCTGCATCTCTGTGTGCTTAGTGACTATAACAGTTAAAGGAAGTTAAGTAATTAGTAATGCAAAACAGTTGTGAGACTTCAAAAGCATAAATGGAAAAGCAAAGAGCACAAGGTCCAATAAGCATTGAGATACATATGTGTGTGTGTGTGTGTGTATATATATATATATTTTTTTTTTTTCTGTGGACTTCTGATCAGAAGGTTGAGAGTTCAAATCCCAGCACCGCCAAACTGCCACTGCGGGGCCCTTGAGCAAGACCCTTAACCCTCAACTGCTCAGTTGTGTAAGTGAGATGATTGTGAGTCGCTCTGGAAAAGGGCGTCTGCCAAACGCCGTAAATGAAGGCTGCTGAATTTTCAGAGAGTGCATCACAGGACCTATTTGTCTTGCCATCATTTCCAAGAAAAATAAAACTCTTAAAAAAAAAAAAAACGGATCGACTCCCAAAGTCCATGTAAACGGGTCAGCTTGTCTGCAAATGACTCCAGGCCTGATGCAAGCAGATTAACATGCTATAATCCTGTGTGTTTCTGTCTGCACGGTCTATCAAACAATGCACATCACCTAACAATAGTCACGATAAATAACATTATGTTCCATATTATTCATTATTATTAAGTAGTTATAAATTGGCTAACGGGAAAAAAATAAAAGTACAGAACTTCGTTTTAGGGCAGAGGAAGTTGTGGTGTGTGTGTGTGTGTGTGAGAGAGAGATACTTATCAGCATGTGGGGTAAAACTGAGGACATTTCATTTTGAGAACGGGAGACTCACATTCAGGTAAGAATCACGCTTTATTTACATTCATAAGTTTACTTCCTTTCTGATAATGTCTGTTGTATATTACGTGTTGTGGTGTTATGTATTATATATATTATATATATGTGTTGTCTTACATGTTGTGTGTTTTAATATCATTAATGATTAAATTACAATTTTTTAAGTGGACTCTGTAGTGAGTTTATTGAAGAATTTGGTATTTAACAGTGATCCTCATGATCGTCAACCAAAAACCTCAACACTACTTTACTGAGCTCCAAAATAAATCCATTAAAAAAAAAAATCATTTAATCAGTTTTTTAAAATGTTAGCACAAAGATTCATTGAGCATGTTTTTTTTTTGTTGTTTGTAACTGAACATGCTCCAACGTTGTTAAAAGAAAATCTTCTCAGACAATCATACGGTCTTTATAGTGAAAAGCTGCTTAAAGGAACCCCAGTGTAACTCGCAGCAGCACTGCGTCCAGCTTCGTCGTCGAGTCTGATCGTGTGTCCAGTAAACTTTTCTGGTGTTTCTGGAATGTAACAAACCCCAAAAACTGAATTAAATCTGATAAAATATTATTATATTATGGCTGGTGTTGTCAACTGTAAACAACAGTTCCCTGACTTGGGAAAGACATTTGTTTTGAAAGAAAGTTCTCAAGCTTACTCAGTCACATTATATACTAAGGGTGTGACTGAATACGAACACATTATTCAGATTGTCTTGATACAAAAAATAGGCAGTGTTTGTTTGGTTGTTTGTTTGTTTGGTTGTTTGTTTGGTTTCCCATCATAACTACAACTCAAAAACCGCACAAAAAGATTTGAAACTAACCCAGAATATTTGGACACATGGAAAGGTAGATGGGATTTTCTCCTTTTTCTCAGTCTTTTTGTGAGAAACAAGTTAACAGTGGTGTACATTTCTGATTTGCAATATATATCTCCAATATGCTGACATTATACATAGAACCCGTCAACGCTGCTCACGGAACAAAGATCAATGCATTAACATTATATGACTCTGAAATGCACTATACCTAAACCCTCCCTTAGTGAGCTGCAAAATAAAGCCATGTTTCTGTACAAACAGAATTTTTTTTTTTTTGCATATCTCCAAAGATTTAATTAATTTAAAAAATATTACTTGCACTTTTTCTTTTTTTTTTTTTTTTTTTTTACACGTTTTTCATTGCTCAATTATCATTCTCCATTATTATTAAAAGAAAATCTTCCTGGAAAATCATACAGTCATTATAATGAAATGATCCCAGAAGCTCTATGAGTGTGTCCAGCTTCATAATAGATTGTGATAGAGTGTCCAGCAAACTTTTCTCATCTTTCGGGAATACAGTGATAGGGTTCACATTATTGAATATTAAACAAACAAACAAACAAACAAACAAAAAAGTCCTTAACATATAGACCATGCCCACTTCCAATTTAAATCCTAACAGGAAAACAAATACAATTATTTTGAGCCCTAAACAGATACAAATACAGACAACACCATTGCATTACACCCCTAATTCCTGTATGATATCAATATAAATTGTTTGGTCCATCACCCATTTGAGTTCAGAATCTCAGGAACATGCAGCCTGCCCCACTTTATGAATTACTTAACTGTCTGTCAAACTTGAAGAATCTCTGAATGCTCAGCCAGTGCACCTTTGTAAAATACACAACATCATGATATGCTGCTTCAAGTTCCTGATGCTGATGTAATTAATGCATTTCCTGAAATATGTCTTTAGCTGCAGTCTTTCTGCAACAGAGCATAAAACAATTCCTCAGTCACCTCAAACTACTCATTATTTCCCCTGACAGACACAGCAAGCTAAGCGTCAAGTCTGTGCTCTCATCAAGTGCCCCTGAATTCTCTTGGTTTGATGCATAGCTGATTATAAATACAGTCATGGGGAAAAGAAGGTATGCCATCTTTCATTGTTTTCATTTATCGGTTGTGTGGTCCTCACCACCACCAACAAGCAAATAACCTCAGGCGACAAAAAACAACAGATTTCAATAGGTGGTTTACTTTTCCCCAAAAAGTAAACCAATATTCAATTCAATTCAATTTTATTTGTATAGTGCTTTTAACAATGGGCATTGTCACAAAGCAGCTTTACAGAAAAATATAAATTCAGGATATAACAACTGCTGTTCTCAGAGGGTCTTCTGGATTATCATAATGAATATTAAACTCTCCAACAATTAATGCTTTGTCTAAAGAAACAACCAGGTTAAAGATGAAATCCACAAATTCACAAAGGAATTCAGAATATGGCCCTGGGGGTCTGTAAATAATAATTAGCGGAAACCAGTGGGGGAAAATAAGTGCTCCCTATAATTCAGTAACATGTAGAACCACCTTTTCTGTAAGGGTTTATCAGTCTCTCACATCATTTTGGAGAGATTTTGGCCAACTCTTTACAGCATTGCTTCAGTTCATTGATGTTTGAGGGCATTTGTTTATGCACAGCTTTCTTAAGATCCCACCACGGCATCTCAATGGGGTTGAGGTCTGGACTTTGACTTGGCCATTCCAACACCTTCATTTTTTACTTCTTTAGCCTTTCAGATGTTGATTTGCTGGTGTTCTTGGGACCCAATTTCAGACCAGCTTAAGGTGCCGGACAGATGGCCTCACATTTGTCTCAAGAATATTCTGGTATAAAGTGGAGTTCATCGTTGTCTCAACAACTGCAACTTTCCCAGGTCCTGTGGCTGCAAAACCAAATCATCAGCCTTCCACCACCAGGCTTCACAGCTGGTATGAGGTGTTTGTCTTGATATGCTGTGTTTGGTTTTTACCAAACATGTTGCTGTGCATGAGTCCGAAGGATATTGTTCCAGAACTTTTGTGGTTTGTTCAGATGCAATTTTGCAAACCTAGGTCATGCTCCATTTTCTTTTTGGAGAGAAGCAGCTTTTTTCCTAGCCACTCTTCCATGAAAGCTACACTTGTTCAGTCTGATTGTGCTGTCATGAACATAAAAATTTAATATGCTTACAAGGTCACATGATGTAGCTCTTGGGTTTTTCATTACATTAAACAGTCTGATCTTGGACTGAATTTGCTGAAGATTGGCAACTGTCTTGAAGTCTCTGCATTTGTAAACACCTGAGGTTATTTGTTTGTTTAAAAGAAGAAGAAGCATTTATTTGTCAGTGGTTAAGATGGTGGACTACTAATCAGAAGGTCATGAGTTCAATTCCCAGCACCACCAAGCTGCCACTGCTGGGCCCTTGAGCAAGGTCCTTAACCCTTGACTGCTCAGTTGTATTAAAAAAGAAAAAGAGAGATAAATGTAAGTCGCTCTGGATAAGGGTGTCTGCCAAATGCCATAAATGTAAACAATCCTTCTCACTGTAGAATTGCAAATTGTTTGGAGATGGCCTTATAACCCTTCCCAGTTTGACAGCAGAAAAAAACTGCTTCTCTGAGGTCATGGCTGATATCTGTTCTTCTTGCCATGATGTAGACACACCTGAGTGCTCCAGAACACCAAACTGCCAAAAGTTCTACTTTTATAGAGGTAGTTGCACTTCTTGATGATGAACTAATCTTGTGCATTTCATTAGTAAAACCTAGCTGCTAATTACTCTCTTAATGATTGTGGAAGTAGGAAGAGTGTAATTTTTCCCCGCCTGGTTTCTGAATGTTGGTTTACTTTTTGAGGAAAAAAATGACTATGTATTGAAATCTGTCGTGTTTTTTTGTTGTCACTTGAGGTTATTTGTTTGTTTAAAAAAGAAGCAGCATTTATTTGTCACATACACATTACAGCACAGTGAAATGCTATTCTTTGCATATCCCAGCTTGTTAGGAAGCAGGGGTCAGAGCACAGGGTCCACCATGATTCAGCACCCCTGGAGCAGAGAGGGTTAAAGGCCTTGCTCAAGGGCCAAACAGTGGCAGCTTGGCACTTGAACCCCCAAACTTCTAACTAGTAACCCAAAGCCTTAACCATTGAGGCTACGTTTACACGACAACGATGTAGTCAAAAACGGAAAAGTTTTTCTCTTGCGTTTTCAAAAAGTTTCACGTATACACGACAACGTTTTCAAAAAGATTCGCGTTTACACATATCCGCGATAACGGCCAAAAACGCTGTATTACATATGCGCTTGCCTTTACAGTAGACACGTACTGCGCATGTCTACATACTTCCGATATGCTTCTGATATCCCTTAGTAAAATCAAGTGTTGAGTAAAAGCAAGCCATGCCTAACTGATCACATGCTTCTCAATGCATGGCATTGGAAATGCTTTAAATTTTGATATTGCATTGACTTTTATAAAGTCCACACAGAAATAGACTGCTGTGTCCACCTTGGATACAAGGATCATTAAGCTGCATTGTGGGACTCCTCAATTACCTCCATGTCAAGCATGGCCCAGAGATCCTCTCAAAATAATTGGGTTTTGTGTTAGGCACATGATAGTCTATGTGGTGCTCTATGATATTAGTGTGATAGCTTTATTGGCCAGTATAAATCAGATCTGGTTATTAAATAACAGCATTACGTTAAACTGCAGTATTTTGGAGCACTGGTACTAAACATTCCAGCAGATTTGTTTTGATCCGTACTGTGTTGGATAATACAAAAAAGTATTATTTAAACATCTTTCTTTCTTTCTTTCTTGAACAGAGAGATGAATGCACCAGAGAAACTCATCATCATTTGTTGTCTGTTTCAAGGTTTGTACATTGCTTATTTTTGTTTATTTTGTGTGTACTTTTGTCCTCCTTTGATTGCCCTGATGATATAACTCTGGCAGAAACATACTCAGGATATTATGGACTCGAATGCTTCCATCCCTGGCTTTCAGATAGTGAGGGCAGACACTGGACTGAGTGGTTAGAAGAAACGTGGAGGGGTCCCATTGCTTGTAAACAACAGATGATATAACCTGGGACGTGTTACTGTGAAGGAGTGTCACTGTTGAACTGTTGGCTGTTAGTTTATGTCCATATTATCTGCCGAGGGAATTCACGGTCTCCATTGTGGTTATTGTTTACATACCACTGGCAGCTGACGCAGAAGCGGCATGTGATGTCATATACTCGGCTATGATGTCATATACCAGCCTGTTGTCCTGAGGCCATCTGTGACAAAGATGACCTTAAAGAGATGGTCACTAGAGGCAGAAGAGGCTCTGCAGGTCTGCTTTGAGACCGCAGACTGGAAAGTGTTATGTGAACCAGCTGGGGAAGACATTAACAACATGACGGAATGCATAACAGAATTTCTGCATGGGCATTACAGTTCCAGCCAGGAGGGTGTGTTGTTTTCCTAAAAACAAACCCTGGATAATCAAGGACTTGAAGGAACTACTGACCAAAAAGAAAAAGGTTTTCATGCAGACAAGGGAAAGATGAGGAAGGTGCAGAAGGGGTTGAACATGAGAATGAGGAAGAACAAAGAAGCCTAAAGAAGCCTTCATGTGGGCTGGCATGAAGCAGATCACCCTCTTCAAAGCAAAACAACAATCTATGGGGGGCAGTCTAAAAAGAGCTAACAAGCTGAATTTATTCTTCAAAAGGTTCAGTACGATGCCAAGCTCCATCTCCTCCACTCCCTCACCACTCCTTCTCCCCCAAGATCAAACATCTTTTCCCACCATGTTATCTACATTCCCCATTCACACCCGCTCACCCCCACAGCCACCTTCAGAGGACTCACCCAACAGCCATCTTCAGGGGACTCGCAACTCCCACCCCCAACCTATCTGTCACTACAAGCCAGGTGAAGAGACAACTGTGCAATCCTCCAACCTCTTCAACCTGAGCCTCCAACAGGAGAAGGTGCTAGAGGTGTGGAAAACATCCTGCCTGGTTCCTGTTTCGAAGAAGACAACTCCATATTCCGACTAAAGACCAGTAGCCCTCACATCACATGTCCCAAAGGTCCTGGAGAGACTAGTGCTCTTCCATTTCAGACCTCAGGTCAGCTCTCTTCTGGACCCCCTGCAGTTTGCCTACCAGCCACAGGTAGGCGTGGATGATGCAGTCATATATCTACTGCAGAAGGCCCACTCCCATCTGGACTACACCACCACCACAGTGAGAATCACTTTCTTCGATTTCTCAAGTGCATTTACAGTCAGGTCAATAAGTATTTGGACAGTAACACGATGTAGGTAATGTAGCCTCTGTACACCGCCACAATGGGTTTGAAATGAAGCAATCAAGATGTGATTGAAGTGTCAACTTTCAGCTTTAATTCAAGGGGTTTAACAGAAATATTGCATTAACCGTTTAGGAATTATAGCCATTTTTTACTGAGTCACTCCATTTTCACAGGCTCGAAAGTAACTGGATAAACATAAATATTAAAATTGTTTTTTAATACCTGGATGCAAATCCTCTGCAGTCAATGACTGCCTGAAGTCTGGAACCCATGGACATCACCAAATGCTGAGTTTCCTCCCTTGAGATACTTTGCCAGGCCTTCACTTCAGCCACCTTCAGTTGCTGCTTGTTTGTGGGTCTTTCTGTGGCACGTTTTGTGTCATCCATCTGTACTGTGAAGTACCGAATAACAATAACACTGAATAACACTTCCTCCACCATGTTTGACAGATGATGTGGTATTCTTTGGATTATGAACTCCTCCTTTCCTTCTCCATATTCTTCTCTTTCCATCATTCTGGTACAAGTTAAACTTCAGAATCAGAAATTTTTTTTTTTTAAAGGTCTAATCTGGCTTGTCTGTTCTTGAATGTTACCAGTGGTTTGCATCTTCAGTTCAATTCAATTCAATTTTATTTTTATAACACTTTTAACAGTGGACATTGTCACAAAACAGCTTTATAGAAATAAATACATTCAAGATATAAATTTTAAATGTATGAATTTATCCATAATGATCAAGCCAGAAGTGATGTTGGTGAGGAAAAACTTCCTGAGACAATAAGAGGAAGAAACCAGACTCAAAAGGGAACCCATCCTCATCTGGGTGACACCGGATAGTGCGATTATAAATAATTCCCTTCTATTATTGTGTACTACATGGACAAATAGTGCAGTTGTGTAACCAGGAAATTCATTATGGTTTTCCTATGAAGTCTATTTTGTTGAAGTTATCAAACTGGTCACCGATGGAGACTTGAGTGCAAAACTGTTTGTGGGAATCACAGTCCTAAAACTATCATAGCATAACTGTTCATATCAATTGTGGTCCAAAGCCATCTTCATGGTTTTTAAATGGTACCATTCTCAGTAATCTCAATGATCTTCAAGCTGTCCAAGTGGGCCATCCTCAGCAGCAGTGGGTGGTTACCAGATCTCAGGGAGAGAGATGGAGAGAGAGGGAGAGATTATTAGGTAGGCTTATTGTGCTGTAATGGTTAAGGACAATGTAGTTTGTGCAGAATGCAAGCAGGGACTCCGGCAAGACTAGTTACGACAGTATAACTGAAAGGGTGAGCCAGAAGTTAACACGGATATGAGGGTGCCCTGGGACATAAAGCGGCCAGCCACTCCACCGTCAACAAACCTGAGTTGAGAACAGTTTGTAATCAAGTCTCCATCACTGAACAGTTAATAACTTCAGTTCGATACAGTAGACTTTAAATTCAAATTATAATGAATTAAGAAATAACTCTATTGCTCATACTCATAAGTTGCTCATAAGCTTATAAGTTCCTGTTTACATAATTGCATTTTTTGGTACACAATTGCATTATATAGTAAACAGTTATAGAAGAGAAAATACATAATTATAATTACACTATCCACTGTCATAAGTGGGTTGCATTCTCTTTTGAGCCTGGTTCCTCTCAAGTTTTCTTCCTCATGTAGGATGTACTGGTTTGCTTGTATTTCCTCATTGTTTTTGAGTCATACTGGATTAGGTGTTTGACTAGCCCAGGTGAGCATTGGGAGGCAGCAGGGTGTTGAGTATTCAGACTGCCTTCGGGGAAGAAACTGTTGCGGAGTCTCCTGGTGGTGGCATGGGTGCTCCTGCACCTTCTGTCAGATGACAGGAGGGTGAAGAGTCCATGAGAGGGGTGTGAGAGGTCCTCTGCATTGCTGGTGGCTTTGCGGATGCAGCAGTTGTTGTATGAGGTGTTGATGGTGGGTAGAGAGACTCTGAAGAAGTTTTCAGCTGTTCTTACAATTTGCTGTAAGGTCTTGCAGTCGAAAGCTGTGGGGTTCCCATACCACAGGGTGAGACAGCTGGTCAGGACGCTCTCTATCATTCCTCGGTAGAAGGAGGTGAGGATGGGAGGGGGGAGTTTTGCTCTCTTCAGCCTCTGCAGGAAGTGGAACTCTCCATCCACAGCTGATGCTCGACCATGCCCCCCACTGCCACATCAACTTTAAGAGATAGATCATTGTCTCTACATCATTCTGCAAGCTGGTTCATCTCCTCTCTGTACGCTGGTGTAGCAGACTTCAAGTGGTAACCTCCAGACACCATAGAAACACGACCACACCATGGATGGGATGAATAATACACCAGATTTATTCCTCTGCTTCTCCATCTGCATCTGGGCACAAATGCTTTAACAAGAGTATGAGGCAGAATTAGTATAAACACATTGAAAGACCTACTCTCTTATCCCTGCATATAAAGACACACGAGCTAATGAAGCGCTTAAACTAACATGGTTAAAAGTGCCACTTTCAAGGAAAATTCACTAATCACACTGATACACATTATGAGAGAAACCCTTAACAGTGTTCTAACATCATAAATACAGTGATTTAGTTACAAAGAAACAGTAAATATGGGATAAATGTGAGAGAGCCAAACTACCTCTGCTTTCCCATTTGCATACACCATGCGTATGAGCGCGAAAGCTTAAAGGGGAAGCGATATATCTTCCTTCGGTGTCCCACTAATTAAGGCCCCACCTACAACAGCTGATAGGAACTCCCAATTGGAACAACTGAAAATAGAACATTACATACAAGTTTTGCTGAAGTTAACTCACTTATAAAACATTTCTCCTTATACTTGAAAACCCAATCAACTGGCTACACTGCCTCATCGTTGTTGCTGATGAGGCCCACAACTGTAGTGTCATCAGGAATCTTGATGATGTGATTTGAACTGTACTTTGCAGCACAGTCGTGAGTCAGCAAAGTGAACAGCAGTGAACTGAGCACACAGCCCTGGGAAGCGCCACTGTTCACTGTGGTGGTGCTGGAGGTGGAGTTGCCGATTCTGACAGACTGAGGTCTGCCAGTTAAACAGTCCAGGATCCAGTTGCAGAGAGAGGTGGTCAGACACAGAAGGCTCAGCTTTGTTATCAGTTTCTGAGGGATGATTGTGTTGAATGCTGAACTGAAGTCTATGAAGAGCATCTTACATAGTTGTCCTTTTTATCCAGGTGGGTCAGAGGAAGGTGGATGATAGCAGATAGGGCATCCCATGTTGAGCGGTTATGATGGTAATGAAATGGGTCCAGTGTGGTGGGAAGACTGCTCTTTATGTGTTCCATGACTAGCTGCTCAAAGCACTTCATACTAATAGTTGTGAATGCAACTGGCTGGTAGTCATTCAGGCAGGATACAGATCATTTCTTTGGCACAGGGATGATGGTGGTCGTCTTGAAGCACTCAGGGACAAGTGCTTGGCTCAGGGAAATGTTGAAGATGTCTGTGAGGACAGCATCCAAACAGTTCACCACAACACTCTATGCCTGTGAACCCTCCAGAACTGCCCCTGTACCTAAGAAAAAACTTTTCACAAAAGGCTTGACTAAACAAATATGTTTTCAGCCGAGACTTAAACACTGAGACTGTGTCTGAGCCCCGAACAC
>CM075020.1:166736-177743 GCA_037576675.1 Pangasius sanitwongsei | reverse complement strand
TCTTGATTGTTTTATTTCAAATCCATTGTGGTGGTGTATAAAGGCAAAATCACAAAAACTCCATCATTGTCCAAATAGATAGATAGGTATACTTTATTCTTGTGTTATAGCAGCATGGTCATATATGAGAGAGAGAGAGAGAGATGCACATATAGAGACAGAGAGAAACATACACACTCCTATTGAGTTCATTTTGATTGCTTGAGATCATTATCACTGTCTTTTATGTGTTGCTGTCCTGTCTGGTCCCATCACGTTCTCTGGTTTTTCTCTCTTGTCTTTTTTTCCCTGTTTCTCTGTTTCTCACTCTCTGTCAATTCAATTCAGTGAACTTTCTTTAAAAATAAACATAACAATGAAAGAAAAATAAGAAAACAATAAAATAATTAAATAGAGCAAAAAATACATAACCAATCAATTAATTATAAGGAATAAGCTAATTTAAACAAATGTGTTTTAATTTTGGATTTGGATTTGATCTGTGTCCAGCTGATGGATATGCAGTGGGAGTGAGTTCCAGAGTTTGGATGCTGAGCTCTGGCACCCATACTACTGAGTTTAAAAGCTGGAACAGTGAGTAAAGCAGCTGAGGAGAATGATCGAGAACAGGTAGGGGTATAAGTATGGAGAACATCTGAAAGGTAGGAGGTAACCAGATTATGAATGGCTTTGAATGTGAGCAGTAGAATTTTATAGTGAACTCATTGTTGGACAGGAAGCCAATGGAGCTGAATAAGGGAAGGTATGGTATGGTCAGTGGACTTTGTATGAGCAATAATTCTTGCAGCTGAGTTTTGAGTGATTGGTGGAGAAGTTCATCAGTTATGCCAAACAGGATGGTGTTACAATAGTTAATATGGGATGTTACCAGAGCATGAATAAGAACTTGAGTGCTGTGATAAAATAGGCAGAGTCTATCAATATTTCGAAAGTGGAAGAAGGCGTTATGTGAAATATTCAATTCAATTTTATTTGTATAGTGCTTTTAGCAATGGACATTATCACAAAATAGCTTTACAGAAATAAATACGTTCAAATTAGATTAAGCCAAAATAAATTGTAAATATGTGAATTTATCCCGAATGAGCAAGCCCGAGGCAATGGTGGCAAGGAAAAACACCCTGAGATGATATGAGGAAGAAACCTGGACAGGAACCAGACTCAAAAGGGAGCCCATCCTTATCCGGGTGCTAACGGATAGTGTGATTATAAATAAATCCATTCTATAACTGTGTACTACAGGGACAAATAATGCAATTGTGCAACCAGTAAATTCATCACAGTTTTCACATAAAATTTGGTTTGTTAAACCTGTCCACTGATGGAGTCCTGAGTACAAAGCTGCTCACGGAAACCACAGCCCCAGAGCCACCACAGCAATTTCAGTCCCAAGCCATCACAGTACAACTCCCCATATGAGATCCCCAAGCTATCTCCACGGCCCCCAAGTGGCACCATCCCCAGCAATCCCACTGATCTTCAGGCCGTCCATGTGGGGCCACCTCCAGCAGCAGCGAGCGATCTCAACCGATGAGAACTCCAACCAGAAGCAGGGCATCAGGATGGATCAGGCAGGTCTGGAGAGCAGAAGGGGTCAGGATTACTGGTATCTCAGGAGTAGAATGTGTAGCTCGACAGAGAGAGAGGGAGAGATTGTTAGGTAAGCTTTTGTCCTGTATTGATTAAGGACGACATACTTTGCATGCAGAGTGCAAGCAGGCAAGACTAGCTGTGACAGCATAACTAAAAGGGAGAGCCAGAAGGTAACACCCTGGGACAATAAGTGGCCAGCCACTCCACCTGAATGACAGTTTGTCCATTGACAAACCTGAGTGAATGGCTGAGAGTGACGAGGGGTGTGTGTGGGGGCGGACAGCATCCAAACATGCCAGTTCACCATTTCACTAGCGGTAACAAAAGCATAAACTAATTTTTTTGCACCATGTAGTGACATTATATTTCTTAACTTAAATATTTCTGAAATGAGAGAAAGCTATTCTAGTCAGAGGTGGGTAGAGTATCCAAAATCTGTACTCAAGTAAAAGTACAAGTACTTATGGAAATAATTACTCAAGTAAAAATAAAAGTAACAATCTTAATAGTTACTTGAGTAAGAGTAAAAAAGTATCCGATAGGAAAAAAGCTACTCAAGTAGCTAGTTACTAGTTACTTCTGATCTGATTGATATGAAGCGAAAACTTTTTGAATTTCAAACTACTTGGAGAGCTTTCACCCACCTCTCCTTGAAAGTCTCTTTGTTCTGCTTATATAAAACCTAGGTTGAAGTAAAGTAGCCTATCTCAGTCCTGTGATGGGCACATTAACATCACATAACCTGCCATTTGCAATAAAATCTCAAACACACCCAGATCTTTTTCTAACTCTGTCTTTATTTTCACATTCACAACACAAACTTGTCAGCATATGCATTTAAACAAGCTAACAGAGAACAAAAGAGAAGGTGTGTGTGCGCAGAGTGTGTGCTTGTTATTATGTTTGTGTATGAACTTGTTTGTGTGTTTGCGCTTCAGTATGTGAATGTTTATTTGGTCATATGTTCTTTCTTGAACAATCAGTTTTACAGAATTTTACTGTTGAACTTCAGCAGTAATTGGCTCTCAAGATATTTACAATGCAGTCTCGATCTTTTAGCTGTGAGCAGGAGTCCCGCGTGACTAAAAAGTCTCTCACAGGCTGCAGATGCTGGGATGGCTGTGTTTACTTTTAGAGACAAATTCTTGACTTGTGGAAAGGAGTGTAACAGATCCATACCTTCAGCTGATGAACATGAAAGGTACCTCTCCAGCTCTCCCATCTCTGAGTGCCCTGTGTTTATGGATGCGAAGAAGTCCTCTTCATGTGAAGGGGTGCTGTAGCAGCGGGCATCACTTTCCATGCTGATCTCCAGTTGAACTTTTATGTAGTCTAGTCCTGTGCCAAGACAGATTTACACACTTTACCTGCATAATCCTTCATTTTACA
Source organism: Pangasius sanitwongsei (assembly GCA_037576675.1). Classification (NCBI taxonomy): domain Eukaryota; kingdom Metazoa; phylum Chordata; class Actinopteri; order Siluriformes; family Pangasiidae; genus Pangasius; species Pangasius sanitwongsei. Next base: position 174,761 of record CM075020.1, on the reverse strand, counting down.
ATATTTCCTATATTTTATTCACACTATTCACACTACCAGTCCAGACTTTATAACTTATTAAACTGTAACTCACCACTAATAAAACAAAAACAGAGAGAAGGTCTTATCTCAAGGTCAAATAAATAACATTTGAATTGACACATGAATTGACAGATACATTACCTGTTGTCAAGGTGCTCTGGTCTGTTGTCCAGGCAGTTCTGAACTTTGGAAGCAGTATAGCTGCAGCAATAACCTCTGGTTCCTTCATGACCTCCCCAAAATGTTTGAGGATTCCTCCATGTAGGGCCTTAAGGAGGGGTTGACAGACTTTACAGGTTGACTCCAGCCTCTTCAACTTGTCCTGCAGTTGATGAAGTGTTGGCAGCAGGAAACCCATATGAACTGATGATTCCCCTTGGAGTAGATTGAGGGCCATTGCAACTGGATTCATTAAAGTAGCGTACTCAGCCAAAAATCCCAATTCAGCTGTATTCAGCCTGTACCATAAAACACAAATGGTTAATAATAATAATAAATGTAGATCAGTTATGTCATAATATACACTCCCACCAAACCACTAAATCCTACCCGGTCTTACAACTTACATTTTTATCTTTAATGCTGTGCATACGTTTCGAATTGCTTGTTCTTCTTGTTCCCTCTGGATACGCACTAACTTTTCTACAGCAAGAAGCAGTGAGTTCCACAGTGTCTGATTGGGTTGCAGAAACTGCAGTTTGCACTCACGTTCCACAGTTTCAAAAGCCAAGGCTGACCTGCTGGTTTTGTTCCACAGTGCACTGCTAATAGCTGACCGTGATAGTCTCTTATATGTATCACTTCCAGCTTCTGCCGCTGAAGCATCAACAGTAGCAACAAGATTAAGTAGATGGCATGCACATTTTTGATGTCTGGGAAGTTGGTATTCCAGGTCACAGTCCTCATCTAAAATGCCAAAAAGGTCTTGGTACTACACCTCTGATTCACTTTCGTCAGATTCATCCTCAAGTATGAAGTCTCCCTCCCCCTGTGCATCCTGAGCATCATTTTCTTTCTCCTCCCCATATATTCGAAAGGCCTTCAGAAAGTTTGAGCCACTGTCTGTAGTTGTCCTTGTAATCTTTCCTCTGATTTCCTCACAGTATGCTGTTCAATTTATTTAGTTTTGTGGAAAATGGATATGAAAATGTGCAGATGTTTAGAATGAACGTTTGTTCATGAACGTGTGCTGTTTGTAGGGTTCACAAGATATTTGTCATTGCTTGCAGAAGAGCGCATATGAGGAAAAACATTCGGACAGTGTGTGAAATGTGGTATTACAATAAGGTCAAAGTGCCTTTAGTTACCAAATTACCGTCAGGTAATAGGGTTCAAATGGGCATAATTTTGACACTTACTGCTACATGTTTTTTCAGGTTGGAGCTGGAATTCTTGTACACTGCGAGGTCAGTTCGTTTTGGTGCACACAGCATGCATTGCATTATGAAACTATTCTTTTTGACATCTTGGAGTGAAGACATAGGTGATCTGCATCCGATAACTTGCACACATCTTCCAACTAAACGCGCGCTAAACGTAAGCAGGAGATGCGTAGCAGCCTCTCGCGAAGCAGCCTCTCCAACATCTCGCGAGACTCGCGAACAAGTCATAAACTAATTATTTTAAAAATCTCATATATTACCATTTGACAGTAACGGAGGAATGCCGCCAAATGTAGCGAAGTAAAAGTAAAGTTTTTTCACTAAAAATGTACTTTTAGAGTATTTAAATATACTCTAAAAGTACAAGTTACCCAAAAAATTCACTCAAGTAAATGTAATTCATTACTACCCACCTCTGATTTTAGTAATATTAGCTACATGAGCTTTGAATGAAAGGCTAGAGTCAATAATCACACCAAAGTCTTTTACTGCAGCACATGATGAAAAAAAAAGGCCAGCCAGAGTGTGTGTAATATATATAATAGAAAGCTTACTTCTAGTTGCATGTGGTCCTAGTATAAGTACCTCTGTCTTGTCAGAGTTGAGTAAAAAACGAAAAAAGTTAATAAGCATCCATTGTATAATGTCATTTACACATTCCTCAACTTAATTAAGCTGGTGTCTGTTATCTGGCTTTGCTGAAACATACAACTGTGTGTCAACTGTGCAGTGGGCCTAAAACAGAGCCTTGTGGAACCCCAAACTTTACCTTATTATGCGTAGAGAAGTCACTATTTACATCTACACACTGATAACAATCACTCGAAGACCCGGGCCAGGAGAGGGCCGTTCCCTTAACACCTACAACATTTTCTAGTCTATCGAGGAGATTAGCAAGATGAATGGTATCAAAGCAAGGCGGCACAACCCTGATCAGAGGCCAATAGTAGGTCATTTACCACTTTAACCAGTGCTGTCTCTGTGCTATGATGAGACCTAAATCCTGACTGATACATTTCATGAATGTTATTCCTACGTAGGTATGAGCATAGCTGCTGTGCTACAACCTTTTCTAGGATCTTGGAGATAAAGGGGAGGTTTGATATAGGCCTATAGTAGGACAATTGACAGGGGTTGAGGTCTGGTTTTTTTTAATCAGAGGTTTGATAACTGCTAGTTTAAAAGATTTAGGTACATAGCCAGTGCTAAGGGAAGAAATGATTATTTTTAGAAGAGGTTCAACTGTTTCTAGAATTATCTGTTTGAAGAAACATGTAGGTAAGGGCTCTAGTATGCTTCAATATTTTTGTTATCTCCAATTAGGGTGGAGAGATACATTGATGTAGCAGTGCTAAGAGCTTTTAATCATGGTTGTTAACTCTGGGAGATAACTGATAAAACTCGTGCAGTTGCTGACGTGAATGTATGTTTTTGACGTGGTAGCATGGCAAGGTGCATATATTATGATTAAGGCACATTGATAATTGTCAAGATGGCCGTGTGGCAGTAGCACACAGCGGCCGCTCTGGATCCAAAATGGATCCAGATTTTTTGAGCACAGATGAAGTCCACCAGGTATCAACCGCAGACCACAGGACAGCTGGTCCGGGAATGGCAGCGGGCATCAACACCTGGCAGTTGATGAGGTACCGAACAGTCACAGCCGACCACAGCAGATGGGCAGCTGAGGTGTCGAATCTAATAATATTGTAAAACAGACGAGCTATCACAAAGTGGTGGCCACAGATAGTCATGCAGGGTAGCAAATCCAAAAGAAATGTTGTAAAAATGGGCAAACTTACACATAAGTGATGAGATTATACCGCTAGCGGCAGCCAAATGCGCCAGTGTTCACTCAACCTGAAGTCCAAAATAAAAATCTTTTAAATATAAACTAAATTATGTTTACACACACACACACACACACCGATCAGCCATAACATTAAAACCATGGACAGGTGAAACGAATAACTTTATCTTGTTACAGTAGCATCTGTCAAGGACTGGGATATAATAAGCAGCATGTGAACAAAGTTGATGTATTTGAAGCAGGAAAAATGGGCAGACGTAAGGATCGGAGTGAATCGAAAGGTTAAATTGTGATGACCAGATGACTGGGTCAGAATATCTCCGAAACCGCAGGTCTAGTGGGGTGTTCCCGGTATGCAGTGGTTTGTACCTACTGTAGTACAAACTGCTGAGAAAGTTAACGCTGGCTCTGATAGAAAGGTGTCAGAACACACAGTGCATGACAGCTTGCTGCGTATGGGGCTGCGTAGCTGCAGACCAGTCAGAGTGCCCATGCTGACCCTGTCCACCACTGACGGCACCTACAGTGGGCATGTGAGCATCAGAACTGCACTATGGTGCAATGGAAGAAAGTGTGATGAAGCACATTTTCTTTTGTTTGATGAATCATGTTTTCTTTTACATGATGTGGGCACCTGGGTTCATGTAAATTGCTAATCTGGGGAAGAGATGGCACCAGGATGCACTATGGGAAGAAGACAAGCTGGCAGAGGCAGTGTGATGCTCTGGGCAATGTACTGCTGGGAAACCTTGAGTCCTGGCATTCATGTGGGTGTTATTTTGACAGAGACCACCTATCTAAACATTGTTTAGACTAAGTATGCTCTTTCATGGCAACTGTATTCCCTAATGGCAATGGCCTCTTTCAACAGGATAATGTGCCCTCCCACACGGCAAAAATTGTCCAGGAATGGTTTGAGGAACATGACAAAGAGTTCAAGGTGTTAACTTGGCCTCCAAATTCCCCAGATGTCAATCTGATCAAGCATTTGTGGGATGTCCATGGAGGCCCAACCTTGAAATTACAGGATTCAAATTATCTGCTGCTTAGCTCTTGGTGCCAGATACCAGAGCACACTTTCAGATGTCTTGTGGAGTCCATACTTCAATGGGACAGAGCTGTTTTGGCAGCACAAGGGCGACAGTTTATTAGGCAGGTGATTTTAATGTTATGGCTGATCACTGTATGTAGGTGTGTGTGTGTGTGTGTGTGTGTATTCTCATTGTTTCTCAGACTGTTAGAGGCTGAGAAGTACTGTGCAGCTCTGTATCCATTGCATTGCTGTTGGACGGTGTGCACACACTGCTCTGTAGGGAGCTATGATTTCTTATATTGGTCTCTCTTTATGGCCTTTCTATATTTATCTCTTTCTGCCTCTCTCCCTGTCTCCCACCCTTTTCTGCATTTTTCGTTGTCTTTATATCTGTCTTTCTTGTCTGTCTGTCTCCATTTCAGACACTCTTCCTGAAGGCAGTGCTGCTGTATAACGCAGGGGACTTCAGCAGGTCGGTGAGGATGATGGAGGAAGTGTGTGTGGAGTATTTACGTGTGTATGATGAGTGTGTTTCAGCATGTGAGGGATTATACGAGGTGCAAGAGGTCAAGGACTTTTACCACACACTCGCAGGTTAGTGACATACACGCACACACAAAATGAGGGGGTGTGGTTGCACTGAGGGGGTATGGTCGTGGTGAGGAGCAGGGTCAGTGTTGGTCTGGAGGAGGGGCTTTGGAACACTTGCAGTAGTTCAGTGTGCTGTAGGCATTTCCCGAGCAAAAACATTCATAGTGTCTGTGTCTCACTCTTTGTCTCTTTCTGTATGTCTCTCTGCAGGGTTCTTTATGGAGGTGATGAGGTGTAAGGTGAGGTGTGAAGAGGATTTAACTCCCAATGTTGGTGGATTTTTTGTGGAAAAATTTGTTGCCACCACTTACCACTACATGCAGTTTGCATATTATAAATGTAAGCAATGCACATTCTTTCTCTCTCTCACCCACACACAATTACACACAGTATTACACATACTGCCTCACACACCGGTACACACTCACCATTTTAAACACTCTCTCTGTCTCTTACTCACACACACACAGATACACACATACACACACTCTCTTACACCTTCACAAACAGAGTGGTGTGATGTGAATTTCTGTATTGTGAAGCATAAACTGTTCAGTTTAATAAAACTACTGTGTGATTGTGTGTATTACAGTGAATGATGTCATTAAGGCTGCTCCGTGTGCATTTAGTTACCTGCTCTTTGATCCTGATGATCAGGTGATGCAGCAAAATGTTGCATATTACAAATTTCACAGAAAGCAATGGGGTCTGAGAGAGGAGGAGTTTAAACCCCGCCCTGTAAGCACACACACACACACACACACACACCACACTTAGACACACAAAAAGTAACGCTCAAAATGATGCTACCACCAAAACTTTGCCCCAGATGTTTTGTTCTTTCTCTCTTTATCTTTTTCTCTCTCTTTCTCTCTCACACACACACAGATTAGTATTATTACTTTTAGATTAGAACTTTAAATTAGTGTTTTTTCCCCTACCAGTCAGTTCTCCCTATCATATAACTACTTACCAGGGAGGGTGAAGCCTAACATGTGCTTCCTTTAGGACACAGGAAAACACAGCTCTTCATAATGCTGCTCATGCTGTGTCACAGGTCTGTGTAACACGCTCAGAGGAGTGCACTATCTGCCCCCTTCTGCATGCATGAGCTCACAAAAGACCCATTACTGGCTGGTGTAACTGGTGAATGCTTTTCTGTTGTGCCACCCAGGAGCCCTGGATTAATGTTTTTAAGTAAATTGTTAGTTTTGATCGGACAGTACACCACTGTTTGTGGGTGTGTTTATGATGAAAGTTTTTGCTTTGTGTTTACAGGAAGCTCTGCGTTACTTTAATCAGACAACGAAGCAGAAAGAATTGCTGGAATTTGCACGCAACTATTTACAGACAGATGATGAGGTAATGTGTATGTGCGCATGTCCAGTTCTCCAGTGGAAAACATTTTTTTTATGTTTTTTAAAAAAAAATATTTTTTTTTTATTAGCATTAATGTTATATGTTAGTAGAATTAATTTCACTGATTAAAACAGTGACATTACAGACTCCACAGCTGAACTGATTTTGCTGTCAGAAAAAAGACTCGTTACAGGGCTCAAAGTGACTGACTCTCTACCTGTCTACTTGAGTGTGTGTGTGTGTGTGTATATATGCACGCACGCACGCAGTGTTTGTGTGTCTGGGTGTTATAAGCTATAATCGCTAAGTTTTGACCTTTTCAGTTTAAAGTGAAGTTTAAATGTTTGATGCATATGTGTGTGTGGTTGATTTTTTTTGTTTGTTTGTTTGATGTATTTGTGTTTTAGTTTGATGAGTTTTTGTGTGTAAGGCATTAGAGATTTTGTGTTTGATGTGCTGAATATGTTTGTGTAATCCTAACCTTGCCCTCTGGTCAGATTCAGTAAATTACGCACAAGAGGGCACTACAGAGAAAGGTTACTGTATACAAAAATACAGAGAATATAAAGTGTGTGTGTGTGTGTGTGTGTGTAGGACGTTGTGAGTCCAGAGGAATCTCCTGCTCTTTCTTCTCCTGATGAAGAGTTTGATGGTGTTGGTGATTATGAAGAATCATTCCTTGCTGAGTGGTGGCAGGAACCCAAAACTAAAGGAGACACTGGAGAAGCAGAATGAAACACACACACAATGGACTGCATCAAGATCAATGGTGTGTGTGTGTATGTGTGTGTGTGTAATAATAAACTACACTGACTGCAGAAGACAGGAAGTATTCCTGATTCTCCTGTGAAAACACACACGGCTGAAGATCTATCAGGACTGGCAGAGAGCCACTGGCAACCCACCATTGTTGTTGTTGTTGCTGGCATTATTATTATTATTATTATTATTATTATACATAAATTAATAAATAATTTTTTTTTTTTTTAAGTAAATCTTGATTTTTCATTGAGGTTCATTTTCCATTCTGGCTTAAACATGTAAATTTTTTCACCAGTGTCTCCTAATCAGAATCCTCCTGTCTCACAATCTTGCTGTCTCTCTGACTGTTTCACCATCTCAACTGCTTTTCGTTTTTTTTTTTTTGACTTTCTCTCTCACCATCTCACAGGCTCACTGACTCACTGTCTCAAGCTCATGTGTCATAAAACAGTACAATTTTTTCTTTTAGAATTTTGCATTTATTTTTTTTCTAGTCAACATGCAATGGCTGCTTAAAGTTCAGAAGTCACAAACACACACTTTGGGTACAGGTAGTATACTGCTGCCTGTTCTAAAAGTTCTCTCAGTTAAAGGTAAAGTGGAAGTGGTTCACTTTATTTGGAAATACACTCACCATCCACTTTATTAGGAATGGCTGCAAATTTCTGCAGTTATCTAATCAGCCAATCATGAGGCAGCAGCCCAGTGCATAAAAAAGAAGCAGATTACAGGTCAAGAGCTTCAGTTAATGTTCACATCAGAAAGGGGAAAAAGTGTGATCTCTGTGACTTTAACGGTGGCTTGGTTGTTGATACCAGGTGGGCTGGTTTGAGTATTTCAGAAAATGCTGATCTCCTGGGATTTTCACACACAACAATGTCTAAGGATTACACTGTGTGCGGAGGGTCTGCAGGCTGAAGCACCTTGTTAATGAGAGAGATCAGAGGAGAATGACCAGACTGTTTTGAGCCAACAGGAATTCAATTCAATTTCAATTCAGTTTATTTGTATAGCGCTTTTTACAATGTCATTGTCTCAAAGCCACTTTACACAAACAAAAAAGTAAG
>CM075020.1:136759-148540 GCA_037576675.1 Pangasius sanitwongsei | reverse complement strand
TTTCTGTAAAGCTGCTTTGGGACAATGTCCATTGTTAAAAGCGCTATACAAATAAAACTGAATTGAATTGAATTAAAAATGACTTCTCTTTAACTTCAAACGGGATTAAATGGGAGTATTTTTAAATTTAAAACAAGCTAAACAAAAAAGCAGAGATCTGCAGCAAAGGGAGTTGAGGTTAATTCAAGAAATGAATGCCTGTTGTAATACACATGAAGTGGTTCAAGATGTTGAAAAGTTCCTCTCTCTTCAAGCTAAATCTAGCTAAAATCTAGACAGTATGTATCTAATGAAAGCACGAGGAGCTTTTGTAAGGTCTCGTGCAAAATGGGTGGAAGAAGGAGAGAAGAATACAGCTTACTTTTGTCGGTTAGAAAAGAGGAGACAGCAAAAGTAATGCAGTTCATAGTTTAATTATTAATGATGAAGTATTCACAGAGCCAAAATTAATATCCGAGGAAATATAATAATAATAATAATAATAATAATAATAATAATAATAATAATAATGCATTTTATTTAATGGCGCCTTTTAAAACACCCAAGGTCACCTCACAAGCAGGCAAAAATACAAATACAAATACAAATCACTACACAAGACAAAGGCACACAACAAACACTCAGCATATACAAATAAAATACAGTAAAAACTCAGTAAAACATATTATTAAAAAGTCTGAATAAAAAGATACGTCTTAAGATGCTTTTTAAAAGTCCGCAGGCAATATACTCATTTTATAGTAATATTTACTCTTCATCATACTCTGAAAATAATGCTAAGGAATTTCTTGAAAAGGTAAAAGATTTTATCCCACAGATTGATACTGAATTTAAAGAGTTGTGTGATGGAGACCTGAAATTAGAGGAACTCGAATCTGCTAATAAAAGATTAAAGAATGCATCTGGGTAAATCTCCTGGGCAAGATGGTTTGACTACTAATTTTTACAAATTCTTCTGGGAGGATATAAAAGGTTATTTAAAGCTTTAAAGGAGTGTTTTGAATTTAATTCTTTACTTCCAACTATGAGACAGGGGTTAATTATTCTTATTCCAAAGTCAAACAGAGATAAAAGAATTACTGAGAATCTGAGACCGATTACTCTACTTAATGTTGATTATAAAATTCTTACATCTGCAGTTGCTAATAGGTTAAAATTTAGCTTGAGTCAAGTTATAAGTGAAACTCAGTCTGGATTTATTAAAGGAAGGTTAATACACAACATTAGACTGGTCTTAGATTTAATTGTTTATGGACATTTAATTAAGGATGATTTGTTTCTTGATTTCTATAAGGCATTCGATACTGTAGAACACAAATTCATTTTACATGCATTGAAGTTTTTTGGTTTTGGTCATAAATTTGTTAAATTAATAGAGATGTTGTACAAAGACGTAAATAGTTCAGTATCGTTACCATTTGTGACTTCTAAGAGGTTTAACATTAATAGAGGTATTAGACAAGATGATCCGACAAGTCCGTATCTATTTATTTATTTAGTAGCTGAACTGTTGGCAATTTATGTGAAAAATAGTACAGATATCAGGCCTTTGAATGTTTCAGGGAGTCAGTTATTGATAAGTCAACTAGCAGACGATGCCACCCTTTTTCTGAGTGATGCAGAGCAGATTCCAGTTGCCATTAATCTGGTGTCTCATTTTTCAGAAGCTTCTGGTCTGCAACTGAATTTAAAAAAGTGTGAGCTGATGGCACTTCATAATCATGCTGAATCTCAATTGTTCCGTATTTCATTAAAAAATGAGGTAAAATATTTAGGAATTGTTATTACTAAAGACCCTAAAACTAGAGAAAAAAGTAATTTGATTGATAATATGAAAAAAAAAAAGTCAAAATATTTGAAATATGTGGGTTCAAAGGGATATCTCTGTGTTTGGCAAAATTCTCATACAGAAGTCAGAAGCTCTTTCCAGGTTGATTTACTGATTTAGGTGGATAAAAGACATTAATCAAATTCAGTATAAATTTATTTGGAAAAACAAGCACCATTATATTAGAAAATGAGATGTAGTGAAGGATCAGTGAGGGAGGGTTGGACCTAATTGATTTCGATGTTATGAATGGTACTCTTAAGTTGAGGTGGCTCCAAGCCTTCCTTAGAAATAAACATTCTGTTTGGTTTAGGTTTTCTTCTAAACTGTTTGATTCTCTTGGGGGCATTGATTTCCTTTTAAGGTGTGATTTTGAGCGATCAAAATTAAAGTGTAAGTTATCATCTTTTCATAAAAGTCATGTCGATGTCTCCATAGACATATAAAATACCTAGACGCCTCATTGGCCGCTTCGGTCCGTTTCTGCGATACGTCAACGGCCAAGAGTTCCCTGTAAACAAATGCAGCGAAAAGGGAGAGCTGCGGTTTTTCTGCATAAAAATATGACAACGTTTGTTTTTATCAACTGGTATCAGTGGTTTATGATCTACGTGGCGTACAAAAAATCTCCAGTTACTTAAAATCTCGATAGTTAAACTAGATAGTTAAATTTATTTAATAAGGAATTGCAAAAGCTCACACTTGTGTAAATTAAATCTTCTCAAAAAGTCTTTTCTGTGTTTAACCTCACCATTTTAGCTTTTCTTGTGCTTCAGGTCAGAACATACCTCGTTCTCTATGAAATACTGGGGAAAAACAAATGCCCATCTTTAGGTGTCTAGGCGTCTAGGTATTTTATGTCTATGGAGACATCGACATGACTTTAATTATGAAAGACAATTCTGACATCGAAATCACTTCCGCTCTTTCCAGAAACGCCGACATGACTTTTATTATGAAAGACCAGTGTGGGCGTGTGTACTCTTATCACAGCACGCTTCACACTCCTCAGGCTAATGTGATGAAGTGAATCTCCGATAGCGCTTCATGGCAATTTCACACTTTAATCCGGATCAATTAGAAAACCCAGATTTATTTCTTTATAAACTAATCCGGATTTAACATTTCCTCTGTCTGTACTATGTTTAAGAGGATGGCTGAATTTGGTCCGGATTCTGGAGGCCGTGTAAAGGTCTGAGGCTAAGTAGTTAGCTTAGCATAATGGACACCATGCTAGCAAAACTACTAGCTGAATAGCTTGTGTAGCTCATTTAACTTTAAAAAGGAGCGTCGTGTTTGATACGTGTGTAGTTTTAATTATGTAAGAGCTGCTTAAGCCCGTGGTTATGTAGTTACATGGGATGGGTTTTAGCAGGCGAATTAATGAAGCTAATTGTGATTGTTTATGTAGCGCAGAACGCACGTGACACGCCGCCATGTTTGTTTTTATTCATTTCCGTTAAGGCGGGAAATTCCAGCTCGCCAAAATAAAAGACCTTTTTTTCCCCCCCCTAAAATCATTAAAACAAATAATAATAAATATTTATAACATTTTTAAACAGTATTTTAGACTCTGTTTAACAAACACAAGTACAAATAAAACATTTCTGATTCATTTTAAATTGGCGACGGAATTTTGTTTCGGATCAGCTTTAGCGTTTAACCGCAGTATTGAGAGTCTGGACGTGTTGCGATGGAAACAGTGTTACGGGACCCGAGAGAGTCCATACAGGCGCCTTTACAGTGTTTATAACGAAACGCGATTTTTTTTAGTCGCGCTTAATAAAACAGCGATTAGCTTCTGATTTTCAGTTCATTTGGATTTAGTGTACACAAATGCAACGTAAAGTGTGAATAACTTTATTTACACTCTTATATAAAGCTCCAATTATAAACCTCGTGTTGGAGTGGTGCTTTTTATTTTGTATTTGTTCACGTCAGTATAAAGTAAAGTTGCTTTTTAGCTTTAAATAAACACTTAAATAAAGCGCTAAATGGTTGTCGGGATATTTCTGTCGAATGTTTACGTTAATTTGGATAAAAAACTCTGATGTTTCAATCTTACACGCGTGAGCATCACGTGAACGACTTTTTGTACGGTTTGACGTGTCGTTAACGTGTGTAAGAGTTACGGTAATGAACGCTGTTTGTTTCCCTACAGGGCGTGACTGTGGTGAAGCCCATCGTGTTCGGTAACGTCGCTCGATATTTCGGTAAGAAGCGAGAAGAAGACGGACACACGCATCAGTGGACCGTTTACGTTAAACCTTACAGAAATGAGGTAATGAACGCTACGACAAATCTTACGAGAAAGTTGTGACAACAATGATTAGCTGTGTGGATTTATTTTAGTAGTAATTTACGAACACGTTGATGTTTGGGTTTTTTTTTCTGTATCATTTTCACCAACGTTGTTTATGATGTACAAGTTGTTTATAAAACACGAACTCCTTCACCACTAGCTTTAGCTAGCTAGACTTCCACAAGAACATCCACACTGCAGCACGAGTTCTCTGTTGATGCGGAAGATTCTAGTAAACAAATCGTGTACGATCTGCACGCAAACAGTAAACGAACCCTCGCTGTGTTCCCCATCAGGACATGTCCGCTTACGTCAAGAAGATCCAGTTCAAGCTACACGAGAGTTACGGAAATCCTTTACGAGGTACACGCTTCATTTATTATTCCTTATTTATTTATTTATTTATTGCGTTCTCTCACCACAGTGACTCCGGACTGAGGCAGAGTCTAAACGAGCGATAACCGGAATAATAACAGCGTAACTGTTACGTTATTTTATTTATTTACGTATAAATTTATTGCGTAACAGAAGTAGCGCTAGTCGAGAAATCACGCAACAGATTCGTGTTTGTGTTTCATTGAGTTGGAAAATCTGATCGCAGATCGTAAAATTAAAAAGCTCCTTTAACGTAACCTGCACCGCAGAGCGTAACTGTACAGCACGGTGCATAAGTATGTGCCCCCTTCTACATGATGCTACCACCACCGTGCTTCACTGTAAACCTACTGGAGAAACAGCATACAACTTCTAGCATTCAGGACGTGTGTGTGTGTGTGTGTATTGATGTGTGTGTGTGTGTGTATTGATGTGTGTGTGTGTGTGATGTTGCAGTGGTGACGAAGCCTCCGTATGAGATCACAGAAACCGGATGGGGAGAGTTTGAGATCATTATAAAGATCTTCTTCATCGACCCCAATGAGAGGCCCGTGAGTAACACACACCCAGTGTTGTGTACTTTCTGTGCTCTTTACACACTGAACCCTTTTTCTTTCAGTCCTTTGTGTTCGGCTCGAGTTTACGTGGTGTCACGGTGCAGCATTAGCATGTGTACGCTGTTGTAGATGTGACTGCAGAACAGTCTCAGCACCGAGGCTGATGTTCCACAACCTTCTCACAACCTTCTGGTCAGCGGCTCAGAACGTCAGCCACAGAGTCACGCGTTCCACAAGCGACCGTATCGTTATTACGCTCAAAACCTCGCGAGTAACGCTGTCCTTTTCCTGATCCGCTGATGAAGGGTTTTAAAGTCCAACATGTCGTAGCGTGTGAAGATGTTTTCATCGTCCTCTCGAGGTGTTACAGTTTCAACACTCTAATAATATCATCGTAATTATCGACCATTCAAAAGCTCATGAGCTGATGGTGAAAATTAACATTTATTAAGAAATATTTATTACAAAACCTTTGTACAAAATTCTTTTTGTAAATAACAAACAAGAAGATTAAATTCCCAAATGATTTTCTTTCATAGAAAGATATTTTTGAGAATGACTTTTCTATAAAATCTTCTGCAATGTTCCTCATTTATTAATATTTAGTGAGAAATTCTTTTCCACTGGATTTTAGAAACATTATTTATCTATTTATTTTTATATTTTAATTTATTAACCTGTAAATAAGCATTACACGATACGGCTGACTTGCATTTGGAGCGCCAGTGCTTCCTGCTGGATGGGAACCGAACCCCGACCCCTGGACCCTGTGGTACTGGTGTTTGGTGCGGGTAAAGCACAGTTCTGGTACTTTAAGTTCTCCATGAGAGCCGTCTCTGTTTATCTCAGGTCACGCTGTATCACCTGCTCAAGCTGTTCCAGTCCGACTCCAGCGCCATGCCCAAGAAGACCGTCGTCTCCGAGTTCTACGATGAGATGGTACGACCCCGATTAGGCCCCGCCCCCAGTGAGTCCACGTCTACGGTGTGATATTTTATTATAGGAGGTAAAGTGCGTTTTGTCGTTTTTAGATCTTCCAGGATCCGACGGCGATGATGCAGCAGCTGCTGAACACCACGAGACAGCTCACGCTCGGGGCCTACAAACACGAGACCGAGTGTGAGTGCACCGTTTTATCCTCAGGATGTGGTTTGGAACAAGGTCACAGCTGCTGCTAAGCTCTCCGTGTGTGTGTGTGTGTGTGTTAGTTGCAGAGTTGGAGTTGCGTACACGGGAAAAACTGGAGGCGGCGAAGAAGAAGACGAGTCTGGAGATCACGGAGCTGAAGGAGAAACTGAAGGCCTCCAGAGAAAACATCAACTTCCTGAAGGAGGAGATACGCAAGCTGGAGGAGGAGGACCAGCTGAAGGAGCACTAAGGAGAACCGCACACACACACCTGTGTGATGCTGTGAGGATCTCTTCATCTCTGTGGATTCCATGAACTTGATTATTTCTACACTGGACTCGTGAGCTTGTAATGTTCGTGTAAAAGAGAAATGGCAGTGAGAACATCTCGCTCGTTTCTATTCGAGCAAAACCTGAAGGTCGTTCGTGTCGTGTTGCAGACCTGCGTATGTTTAAAAAAAATACAGTTTTCTCTTCTTCTTTTAATCTCTTTTGCTTTCGTTTTTCCCGCTTGAGAGATGCGCCGACGCGGCGTCCTCGCTTTCTCTCACGGCAGATGGAGAACGTTTTGAGTTCATTAATATGAAGTACAATTTGTGTGTTCCGCTTAGCTAACGGTACAGATGAACCGGTTTTGTATCAATAAATCATTTTTTTTTACAGTATGTGTGAATTTAACATAAAAAATGATGTTTAAATAATTAAATCTTGTACAGATTCATTTCTTAATAGGTGTTGATGCTGTATAAGACGTATAAGGGGGCGTGGCTACGTATGAACTCAGTTTATGATGTCACTAAATCATGATCTAGAACGCAGTTTATTAGAGGAAACTTTTCCTTTCGTTCTTCAGTCAGTGTAATTTTCTAAGTCACCACCAGAGGGCGGTGTGATACCACTGAAACCTTCTGAGGGACTAAAGTGGATCAGGTTGTGTTTCCGTTAGCAGAAATGAAGCCACACGGAGCAAATTACTGTTTAATTTAATTTGTGAAAATAAAATACATCTTCTCGCTTCCAGTCTTTCTTTCTGTGAAGTAAACGTACTTCAGACTTTAATAACCGTTCATTAGCTGAATAATGGTTTTTAAATGTAGGGCAGAAGTCTGACACTCTGTTGGCGAATATGGGTCTCTGCGCTTCGGCTCAGGAACTACAGTCGGAACCCTGGAGAAAAACACGTAAAGTTCTGAGGTTCCTGAAAAGGTTCCTGTGGTGAAAGCAGATGTCAGCGATGCTACAGTGATGACATCATCCCAATATGGCGGACAGAACTCCTCCCAGTGACGCGATGGGGCGGAGTTACTGTTACCACGCCGAACAGCACGTCCCTGAGTGTTTTATTCCTCTTACACCACAGCAGTTTATTTTTACCCCTTTAGAGTTACGTTTAATGATGCAGAACATCTGTGAAACGAGTGAGTTCCTGTTGTCGCTTACGTTACAGCAGCTATAAACAGTCGTTCCCTCACCAGCCTCTTTATTCTCTCTCTTCAAGTTAATAAGAGAAAAAATCGCAGCTTGTTCCGCATGTTACTGAGAAACCGCAAAGAAGCGTAAACTCCTCTGTCCTGAAGACGTCAGAAAACTTACAGTTACAGCTTCACCTCTGACTGTTACAAAGCGCTGACACTGGAGACTCCTTCCATACATGTTACATAAACATCTCCTTACTTTAAGAAAACGTCACCTGATCAATGATTACACTCGAGCTGTTACTATAGAAACAGTGAGGTATTAGAATGAACGCATTAATAAAAACCTGTGATGTGACTGAAACAGCAGTGTAAATAAATACTTATCTTTTTTTCATGACAAAACTGAACCCAAACATTATTAAATATCGTAATGAACATAAAGTAGCGTTCTCTTTACCGCACGGTTCTACAGTTAGACACTAAAACTCTTCTCTTTATGAAGAATTAAAGAAAATAATTATTTACAGAATGCAGAAAAACACTCGTACGATAATTGTGTTAATATCGGAGCGTTCACTTGTGAATTCATGATTTTGGTGTTTATATATATAAAGTATAATTATACTCAACACTCAAGTGTCAGGAGAACGCTGTTGCTAGGCAACATGGAAAAATGGACTCAGAGTGTAAGCTAGTTAATGATGGCTAATGATTTAAATCTTTTATAAGACACAGTGAGAGCGGAACCGACACAGAACCATCCGGAACATCAACATTTCCCTCAGGTGTGGAGGTAAATTACTGAGAAAACCCTCCGTATGACTGACACTACACCGTAATTACACTTAGCATCACAGCTAACACAGCTAGCATGGGTTATACAGTGTACGTGCTGTTAAATGATTCTTAGCTAATCATTAGCTAATGGTTTTACTACAGCGGCAGCCATTTTAGGGCTTCATCTGAAAAGTTACTTAACTACTAGTTAGTGTTCTTACTCTAGTATCGATAACTAGAGGTCATGATGTGTTTAGCTGAGTGTAGAGCGCTAATCTCTTCATGCTAATCGTTAATAATTAGCTTATTAGCTAGCAGTTCTCTAATGATGTAGTATACACATCTCAAAGTGTACACTAGTGTTTAGGACAAATTAGTAATGACATTTTTAAAAATGTAAAAAATTAAAACTTTGAACACAGAATTTTTATTATAGTGGAATTTGTCTGGAGAGAAAAACTAGTTTCTCTTCTTTTTCTTAAAGTCTCTCTATCACGCACACACACACACACACATTTTGGTCTTAGGACCTTCGTGTCTGTCACCTGGCAACCGTCGTGTTGCTTGGATACAACGATCTTCTCCATTTTATCCACAAGATCAAACGAGTTCGGACTGAAAGGAAGTGATGCATTTGAACAAAGTGCAGAGCGAAACATCAGAAATTCATCAAACATCAAAAACACATCGTCCTTGAGATGATTTTTTTCTTTAACTTGCACTTCCCATGTAATTTCCTCTCTTTATTTCCATTTTTATCAAACATCAACATTTAAAAAAAGATTTTTTAATAAATAAGAAAGAAATTGATAGAAACACAAAGAAGAAAAGGTGAATGAAAATGAATTTAAGGAAAACGTATTAAAAATGAAAGTTAAAAAAGTGTAAAGAAAAAATCTGATAGAAATGGAAGTAATGTAAAAAAAATACTGAAAAAGAAAATAAATCAACTCTATAAACATAAATACTAGGAAACAAATTAAAATAAATTTAAAAATTAGTGAGAAATTGATATAAATTAAAATATATGAGAAATTACTCAGAATTTTAAATAAATTAAAGGAAATTGTAAAACAATGAACAGGAAAGACATTAATAAAGAATAAAGAATAAATAGTTCTGCTTGCTGTACTGAGTTTCTTCACCTGGAGACGTCTGTAAACTTTATATTTAATTTAAATCTTTATTAATATTATAATAGTATATAAATATAATTATAAATATATCGTGTAGTATATTAACACTCATTAGATCTATAAAACACAGAGAGAGAAATGTAAAGCAGTGTGAGAAACGCGTGAGTCTGTAATTTCAGTGATAAACGTGTCTGATCTCAGATCAGACGTTATTTAGAGACGACGCTCAGAGTCACAGAACAATAACAAGTTTAAACTCGTTCTTTATAAAAGAGAGAAACATTAATGATCAGAGTTTTCACGTCTGAGACAGATTGACATTTCTGTCAGCGATGATCTGAACTGCTCCTGGACCAGACGCAGCTACGTTAATCTTTAATATTTCTCTGAAATATTATTAAACAAATACGATATTATACAATATTAACAATATGTTACGATAATATTACAATATATTACGAATACGATATTAACAATATACGATTATTCCTTCAGGTTCTTTAACCAATCTCACGGTTGAACTTAATATAATTTTACTTCTTTTTAAACATTTCAAATTTATCTTAATTCTTTTTTGTTTGCCAAAACAATAAAAATTCATTTTAAAAATGTCTAAAATTAGGAATCATAATCTTTTTAAAATAATATTTACTTTATAATAATCCTATAATGAGAATGTTTCAATAGATATGAAAATGTAAGCGTAAGTATCTCCTGTCTGTGGAACCTTCACATAATAAACATCATCATCATCAGCATCATCACCATAATAATAATAATAATAATAATAATAATAATAATAAAATCTGCATGCAGCATTTTTGGGGCCAAGCACCTATCCTGAAGATACTTATTAAGTTTCGTGATGATATGTAGATGCATTGCTGCATCACATCGTGTTTTTTGCATTTGCCAACATGTTACAGGAGAACGGTTGTGAATATGAATATTCCTTTGATATCTTTTGTTCAGACAGGTCTGAAGATGATGTGAGCCAAATGTGGTGAAGATCGGAGAAAATTTGGAGGAGGAGTAACAAAAATGGAAGTTAGACACAAGCATGTTTTATTTTCATGGTCCTGAAGATGCCTACCAAGCTTTGTGTCGTTGCTGAGATACAGCATCACTTCCTGTTTGGTGGCTTCGCCGTCAGATTCGTTGGCCCACTACAGACAAACCGTTTGGACCATTCAAAAGTCTTTTGATAAATTTTGTGAGGCTTACTCTGAAGATGACGTTTGCCAAATTTGGTGATGATTGGACAAATCTAATTAGGCGGAAATTGACGTCATAGGGTGCATTGAATTCGTCTCGACCCAAGGAATCCAGGGAATCTGGTGATGATTGGTCAAAATTTATAGGAGGAGTAACGAAAAAAAAGTTTTTGACAAAAATCCAAGATAGTGGAAAATCTCATTAGGTGTAAATTGATGTCATAGGGTGTGTCAATGGCTTTTAAATTTTGGACACGGTTCAAAAGTTATGACCATAAATGTACTTCCAAATTTGGCCCAAATTTGACCCGATGGTGGCGCTACAGCGCTGGGAGCACTTGGCCCAAATTTGGTCAGAATGTTCTGTAGACCATCCGCAATCAGTGTGCCAAATTTCACCACTTTTTACCAGACGGTTCTATGGGCTGCCATAGACACCAGAAGAAGAAGAAAAGGTAGAATAATAACATGGTGCCTACACACCTTCAGTTCTTCAGGTCTCCTAATAATAAATGAATAAATAAAAATAGTGTTGACCTTCAGTGGTGAGGAACACACACACACACACACACAGAGTAATCTGTTTAATTTATTTGTGTGTGTGTGTGTGTGGTCTTTCTCATTCACGTTATCTTTATATTAGCTTGTCATTCGTTCGCAGTTTGTTTGTTTGTTTATTTGTTTGTTTGTGTGTGTTTGTGTGTGAGAGAGAGAGGAGCCATATGGCGATGCCCTCTCAGATGCTAATGTGCATTACGAATCAGACCTCATTTGCATATTGGCCAAAAACCCGTTACCATGGAAACACTGAAACATATTTCCGTCATGCACACCTGAGCACCTCGATCATACACACACACACACACACAGACACAGACTCATACAAACACATACACACAAACGCACACACTATATACAATATACACACAAATTATATTTCTTATCTTAGCAATATTTCTGAGATGAAAGTAAGCTAACACCATGTTTACGGATAATTTTGCCCAGAGGTAGCATATATAGAGAAAAGAGCAGTGGGCCTAAGACAGA
>CM075020.1:63078-77574 GCA_037576675.1 Pangasius sanitwongsei | reverse complement strand
CAAACAACTACTTACCTGTGAGATCCATGCTACCACTTCCACATACTTGTATTTATATCCTGTTATCCTGCTATGCTAGCCAAGGCAACGTAATCTCGTTCTGTATACATCTACTGTATATTTGAATGACAATAAAGTCTGTCTAAGTCTAAATCTAATAATAATAGATATAATAGAATAATAGATTTGCATTTACATTTACAGAAAATGGCTGACAGAGTCAACAAAGCAAAGCGAGTTTATTCATAAAGCACATTTGATCCATCTCTTGGGGCATGTCTGAGATCTGAGGTTAGTGTGGATGGTACCACACAGACAGCTTAAAGATGGGACAGAATATACCTTGGTGGCGGTCAGTATACTTTGCCAGGCCATTCAAGTGTGTGTAACCTTGCATAAGAAACAATGCTAGTAGTTTTCTGTAGTTACATTACTAACTACATGCATCAAACTACAAGAATGGAATGATAAATCAGTAATACTTAATTACAAAACAAGGAAACAGGAAAATGGTCAAGGCTTATTTTGAGTACATGAAAGCTATTTTGTCTAAACCCTTTCCTGTTCTCTAGTATGCGAAGAAAAGAATTTCACTGTACTGTGAAGGCTTCTTCTTCTTCTTGGTATAGTATTTTGAGCACTTCCATAAACGAGCATGACCATTTATGACCAGTTGTCTATGTTTAGCATGCTCAATTAAAAAGACATTAATCAATTTACTTCAATAACGCTGAAAAGGTACAACTGCCTTTTCAATATTAGCTGAAACATTTTTGTTCTTCCTTCCCCAGTCCACATAAACACTTTTCCCAATGACCTGGTTTTAACTTGCTGCTCGTTTCTAGTCTGCATGGGTAGATCTTCAGCACCGCAAGGGCAAGCGACTCTCACTTCCTGTTTGAGTTTCGTGTGAGCTGGAGACTTGAACACTATTAAACCTCAAATGGTTATGTGTCCTGGTAATAAAACTTAATACTGAGAACAAAAATCAAATAAAAAATAAATCATTTTTATCAAAAAAAGCACACAAATCTATTTTTTAAAAATTTACACCGAATCACTGCCAAAGTCTCAAAACAATCAGTTTTGCTATCGCTCTTTCCTAGCACCAGAAAATAATGTTTTTATGTGAGTTTCAGGATTCAGTTTCTGTTCTGTTTCTGTTCTAATCCTGTTTAAAAGCCTCCCAAAAGGTGCATCATCAAGTTGGATCTGAAAGCCAAAGCATCTGCCTTCACCACACCCATGTAGCAGTAATGTAGCACTAATGTAGCAGTAATGTAGCAATAATGCAGCAGTAATGCAGCAGTAATGTAGCACTAATGCAGCACTAATGCAGCAGTAATGTAGCAGTAATACAGCAGTAATGTAGCACTAATGTAGCACTAATGCAGCAGTAATGTAGCAGTAATGCAGCAGTAATGTAGCACTAATGTAGCACTAATGCAGCAGTAATGCAGCACTAATGTAGCAGTAATACAGCAGTAATGCAGCAGTAATGTAGCAGTAATGCAGCAGTAATGTAGCAGTAATGTAGCAGTAATGCAGCAGTAATGCAGCAGTAATGTAGCAGTAATGCAGCAGTAATGTAGCAGTAACGTAGCACTAATGTAGCAGTAATGTAGCAGTAACGTAGCACTAATGTAGCAGTAACGTAGCACTAATGCAGCAGTAATGTAGCAGTAATGCAGCACTAATGCAGCAGTAATGTAGCAGTAATGCAGCACTAATGCAGCAGTAATGCAGCAGTAATGCAGCAGTAATGCAGTACTAATGCAGCAGTAATGCAGCAGTAATGCAGCAGTAATGTAGCACTAATGCAGCAGTAATGCAGCAGTAATGCAGCACTAATGCAGCAGTAATGCAGTACTAATGCATTACTAATGCAGCACTAATGCAGCAGTAATACAGCAGTAATGCAGCAGTAATGTAGCACTAATGCAGCAGTAATGTAGCAGTAATGTAGCGCTAATGCAGCAGTAATGTAGCAGTAATGTAGCGCTAATGCAGCAGTAATGCAGCAGTAATGTAGCAGTAATGCAGCAGTAATGTAGCAGTAACGTAGCACTAATGTAGCAGTAATGTAGCAGTAACGTAGCACTAATGTAGCAGTAATGTAGCACTAATGCAGCAGTAATGTAGCACTAATGCAGCAGTAATGTAGCACTAATGTAGCAGTAATGCAGCACTAATGCAGCAGTAATGTAGCAGTAATGCAGCACTAATGCAGTATTAATGCAGCACTAATGCAGCACTAATGCAGCAGTAATGTAGCAGTAATGCAGTACTAATGCAGCAGTAATGTAGCAGTAATGTAGCAGTAATGCAGCACTAATGCAGCAGTAATGCAGTACTAATGCAGCAGTAATGTAGCAGTAATGCAGCACTAATGCAGCAGTAATGCAGTACTAATGCAGCAGTAATGCAGCAGTAATGTAGCAGTAACGTAGCAGTAACGTAGCACTAATGTAGCAGTAATGTAGCAGTAACGTAGCACTAATGTAGCAGTAACGTAGCACTAATGCAGCAGTACTGTAGCAGTAATGCAGCACTAATGCAGCACTAATGCAGCAGTAATGTAGCAGTAATGTAGCAGTAATGCAGTACTAATGCAGCAGTAATGCAGCAGTAATGTAGCAGTAATGCAGTACTAATGCAGCAGTAATGCAGCAGTAATGTAGCAGTAATGCAGCAGTAATGCAGCAGTAATGTAGCACTAATGCAGCAGTAATGCAGCAGTAATGTAGCAGTAATGCAGCAGTAATGCAGTACTAATGCATTACTAATGCAGCACTAATGCAGCACTAATGCAGCAGTAATGTAGAAGTAATACAGCAGTAATGCAGCAGTAATGTAGCACTAATGTAGCACTAATGCAGCAGTAATGTAGCAGTAATGTAGCGCTAATGCAGCAGTAATGTAGCAGTAATGTAGCGCTAATGCAGCAGTAATGCAGCAGTAATGTAGCAGTAATGCAGCAGTAATGTAGCAGTAACGTAGCACTAATGTAGCAGTAATGTAGCAGTAACGTAGCACTAATGTAGCAGTAATGTAGCACTAATGCAGCAGTAATGTAGCACTAATGCAGCAGTAATGTAGCAGTAATGCAGCACTAATGCAGCAGTAATGCAGCAGTAATGCAGCACTAATGCAGCACTAATGCAGCAGTAATGTAGCAGTAATGCAGTACTAATGCAGCAGTAATGTAGCAGTAATGTAGCAGTAATGCAGCACTAATGCAGCAGTAATGCAGTACTAATGCAGCAGTAATGTAGCAGTAATGCAGCACTAATGCAGCAGTAATGCAGTACTAATGCAGCAGTAATGTAGCAGTAATGTAGCAGTAATGCAGTACTAATGCAGCAGTAATGTAGCAGTAATGTAGCACTAATGCAGCAGTAATGCAGCAGTAATGTAGCATGTAGTAGTATACAGGGTTAATGTCATTCTTCTTTTTAATGTGTTTACGTAATCCTGCTTTACCTCATTATCTTATTAAATCTTAGGCAGCATGCAGTGTTTGTTTTATTCATATTGATCAAAATATTTCATAATTTAGCATAAAAATGTTTGTATAATTATTACTGTGGTATTGTTATAAAATATGTAGCGGTATATAAATATATAAACCTGCGTGTTTCAGGACAGTTCGCTGCTCTAAACATTTCTGAAAGCTGAACGTGGCGACCATGGAGTACGTCAATCCTCCAGACAGCTTCGTACAGGACGAACTCGGTGAGAAGCGTCCACCTCGTTAACAGAAATCTGAACACTGCCTCAACCCCTGCCTCAAACCCATCTCAATACTGCCTCAACACTGCTTCAATCCCATCTCAATACTGCCTCAACACTGCCTCAAACCCATCTCAATACTGCCTCAACACTGCTTCAATCCCATCTCAATACTGCCTCAACACTGCCTCAAACCCATCGCAATACTGCCTCAACACTGCTTCAATCCCATCTCTATACTGCCTCAATACTGCCTCAATCCCATCTCAATATTGCCTCAATACTGCCTCAGTTCCACCAGAATCATGCCTCAATCTCACCCTCAATCCTGCCTCAATCCCATCTCTATACTGTCTCAATACTGCCTCAACACTGCCTCAATCCCATCTCAATACTGCCTAAATACTGCCTCAACACTGCCTCAATCCCATCTCAATACTGCCTCAACACTGCCTCAAACCCATCTCAATACTGCCTCAACACTGCCTCAATCCCATCTCTATACTGCCTCAATACTGCCTCAACACTGCCTCAAACCCATCTCAACACTGCCTCAACACTGCCTCAAACCCATCTCAACACTGCCTCAAACCCATCTCTATACTGCCTCAATACTGCCTCAAACCCATCTCAATACTGCCTCAGCACTGCCTCAAACCCATCTCAACACTGCCTCAACACTACCTCAAACCCATCTCTATACTGCCTCAATACTGCCTCAATCCCATCTCAATACTGTCTCACCGTCTGATTATGTGACATTTTCATGACTGCCCTACATCTGATTCCTAAAATGATACAGTGTTGTGTGTGTGTGTGTGTGTGTGTGTGTGTGTGTGTGTGTGTGTGTGTGTGTGTGTGTGTAGAGGTGGTACGTTGTGAAGACGGGGGATTGGAGTTTGTGGAGTTGGACCCTCCTGACCCTTGGACAGCTGATCCCAGATCCCTGCTGAGGAGCTACAGCCTGGAGAGGTTACGGTAACACACACACGCACACAGACACACACACACACACAGAGCAAGAGAGAGAGATAGAGAGAGAGAGAGAGTGTGTGTGAGAAAGAGAGAGAGCGAGTCTGTGTGAGAAAGAGAAACAGAGCGAGAGCGAGTGTGTGAGAAAGAGACAGAGAGCGAGTGTGTGAGAAAGAGACAGAGAGCGAGTGTGTGTGAGAAAGAGAGACTGGGTGAGTATGAAAGAGAGAGAGAAAGAGGGACTGGGTGAGTGTGAGAGAGAGAGAGAGAGAGAGACTGGGTGAGTGTGAGAGAGAGAGAGAAAGAGAGACTGGGTGAGTGTGAGAAAGAGAGAGAGACTGGGTGAGTGTGAGAGAGAGAGAGAGAGAGACTGGGTGAGTGTGAGAGAAAGAGAGAGACTGGGTGAGTGTGAGAGAAAGAGAGAGAGACTGGGTGAGTGTGACAGAAAGAGAGAGAGACTGGGTGAGTGTGACAGAAAGAGAGAGAGACTGGGTGAGTGTGAGAGAGAGAGAGAGAGAGAGAGAGACTGGGTGAGTGTGACAGAAAGAGAGAGCGACTGGGTGAGTGTGACAGAAAGAGAGAGAGACTGGGTGAGTATGAGAGAGAGAGAGAGACTGGGTGAGTGTGAGAGAAAGAGAGAGAGACTGGGTGAGAGTGAGAGAAAGAGAGAGAGACTGGGTGAGTGTGAGAGAGAGAGAGAGAGAGACTGGGTGAGTGTGAGAGAAAGAGAAAGAGAGAGAGACTGGGTGAGTGTGAGAGAAAGAGAGAGAGACTGGGTGAGTGTGAGAGAAAGAGAAAGAGAGAGAGACTGGGTGAGTGTGAGAGAAAGAGAAAGAGAAAGAGAGAGAGACTGGGTGAGTGTGAGAGAAAGAGAAAGAGAGAGAGACCCACCCTAACCCCATTTCATCTGCTTACTTCAACACTTCCTGTGTTATCATTAATGTACATGATGTTGCATTACTGTTGCTTTGGCAATACAAAATATTTTGTCATGCCAATAAAGCACACAAAGCACACATTGAATTGAATTGAGAGACTGAGTGAGTGTGTGTATGTGTGATTGTGTATGTGTGATTGTGTATGTGTGTGTATGTGTGAGTGGGTGTGTATGTGTGTGTGTGTGTGTGTGTGTGTGTGTGTATTAAAGATTATACAGAAATAATGAAATTTACTCATCACTGTTCTTTAGAGCTAACAAAAGAGAGCAGTGATTAAATAAGGAAAGAGTGTGTGAGGACACTGAAGATTAAAAATAAGTGTGTGAGGACACTGAAGCATGACTTTAAAGTGACGTGTGGCCAGGTGTGGTGACCCATACTCGGAATTTGTGCTCTGCATTTAACCCATCCAAGTGCACACACACAGTAGTGAACACACACACACCGTGAACACACACCCGGAGCAGTGTGCAGTGCCGGGGAGCAGTTGGGGGTTCGGTGCCTTGCTCAGGGGTCTCACCTCAGTCGTGGTATTGAGGGTGGAAGAGACGCTGGTCATTCACTCCCCCCACCTACAATTCCTGCCGGGCCTGAGACTCAAACCCACCACCTTCAGGTTCACCTTCAGGTTACAAGTCAGACTCTCTAACCATTAGGCCACGACTGCGAGGTTGAAGGCCTGAGCTGGTGTGTACAGGTGTGTAGTTCTGATCCAGAGTGTGTAGATGATGTAGTGCAGAATAAACCAGTGGAGTTCCTTGGTTCCTCTGTAGGGGGTCACATGAGAGAACCTCAGGAGTTCTCTGATGAACCAGGTGAGCAGCAGTGATCTGCAGGAACCTCAGGAGGCTAGTTCTGTGATGATAAATCCACTGAGGACATACCTGCTGTATGTGTGTGTGTGTGTCCTCAGCTGACTTACATCACACACGCATGTGTGGAAGTGAAGGCGGGGTCGAAGAGGATGATGTTTGATCCATGGTTGGTGGGTCCAGCATTTGCTTGAGGTTGGTGGCTTTTACACGAACCTCCATGTGATGCACTGGAGAGACTCTACACTGCAGATCTGATCTACATCAGCCACATGCACTCAGACCACCTCAGGTAACACCGCTTATCTTTAGCATAACATCTCGTGTCTGATCTACAGGCTGTCCGAAAAGTCAGGAACTAGTTCTGTGAGTTTGAATCCTGGTACTGCCATGTTGGATAAAAGCATCTGCTGAATGGGTGAATGTAAACGTAAACAAATATTAACATGACAAATATTTACTTAAGTCCTCATATCTGATCTCCATCAGCTATATGTCCTGTAACCACATCCGTACCACTGCATACGCTCATACAGAATATTTATATCATCCTGTGGAATAGTCACAGAACATAGAGTTACTCTTGTTTTTGGCATTTATTTCTAGAAAGAAGCAAATTGTCTGCCGACAGGATAAGAAACGTTTAAAGCATAAGAGTAGTTTTAAAAAATGTCTGGAAATAGGTTTACTAAGCGCATTTTGGTTTATTGTAATCTTATTAACAGAAACTTTTGGATAAATCTGACTGTAATTAAGATATTTTTAGTGATAAGATGAAATTTTTTACTGCAGTGTAAATACTCTGTTTTATAGTGTGTTTACGGAACTTGTGTTTACAGTACGTGCATTTACGGTCTGTGTGTTTACAGTACGTGTGTTTACAGTACGTGTGTTTACGGTACGTGTGTTTACGCTCCGTGTGTTTACAGTACGTGTGTTTGCGGTCTGTGTGTTTACAGTCCGTGTGTTTACAGTACGTGTGTTTACGGTCCGTGTGTTTACAGTATGTGTGTTTACGGTCCGTGTGTTTACAGTATGTGTGTTTACGGTCCGTGTGTTTATGCTCTGTGTGTTTACAGTACGTGTGTTTACGGTCCGTGTGTTTACAGTACGTGTGTTTATGCTCCGTGTGTTTACAGTACGTGCATTTACGATACGTGTGTTTACAGTACATGTGTTTACAGTCCGTATGTTTACAGTACGTGTGTTTATGCTCCATGTGTTTACGTTATGTGTGTTTACAGTACGTGTGTTTATGCTCTGTGTGTTTACAGTATGTGTGTTTATGCTCTGTGTGTTTACAGTACGTGTGTTTATGTTCTGTGTGTTTACAGTACGTGTGTTTACGGTCTGTGTGTTTACAGTACGTGCGTTTATGCTCTGTGTGTTTACAGTATGTGTGTTTATGGTCCATGTGTTTACAGTATGTGTGTTTATGCTCTGTGTGTTTACGTTATGTGTGTTTACAGTACGTGTGTTTACAGTATGTGTGTTTATGTTACGTGTGTTGACGGTACGTGTGTTTACAGTACGTGTGTTTACGGTCCATGTGTTTACAGTACGTCTGTTTATGCTCCATGTGTTTGTTATGTGTGTTTACAGTACGTGTGTTTACGTTACGTGCATTTACAGTACGTGTGTTTACGGTATGTGTGTTTACAGTACGTGTGTTTACGGTATGTGTGTTTACAGTACATGTGTTTATGTTATGTGTGTTTACAGTATGTGTGTTTATGGTACTTGTGTTTATGCTGTGTGTTTACAGTACGTGTGTTTATGTTATGTGTTTTTACAGTATGTGTGTTTACAGTATGTGTGTTTATGTTATGTGTGTTTACGGTACGTATGTTTATGTTATGTGTGTTTACGGTACGTGTGTTTACGGTACGTGTGTTTACAGTACGTGCGTTTATGCTCTGTGTGTTTACAGTACGTGTGTTTATGGTCCATGTGTTTACAGTATGTGTGTTTATGCTCTGTGTGTTTACGTTATGTGTGTTTACAGTACGTGTGTTTACAGTATGTGTGTTTATGTTACGTGTGTTGACGGTACGTGTGTTTACAGTACGTGTGTTTACGGTCCATGTGTTTACAGTACGTCTGTTTATGCTCCATGTGTTTGTTATGTGTGTTTACAGTACGTGTGTTTACGTTACGTGCATTTACAGTACGTGTGTTTACGGTATGTGTGTTTACAGTACGTGTGTTTACGGTATGTGTGTTTACAGTACATGTGTTTATGTTATGTGTGTTTACAGTATGTGTGTTTATGGTACTTGTGTTTATGCTGTGTGTTTACAGTACGTGTGTTTATGTTATGTGTTTTTACAGTATGTGTGTTTACAGTATGTGTGTTTATGTTATGTGTGTTTACGGTATGTGTTTATGTTATGTGTGTTTTTACGGTACGTGTGTTTACGGTACATGTGTTTATGCTCTGTGTGTTTACGGTACATGTGTTTACGGCCCGTGTGTTTACGGTACGTGTGTTTACAGTACATGTGTTTATGCTCTGTTTGTTTACGGTACATGTGTTTACGGGCCGTGTGTTTACGGTACGTGTGTTTACGGTACATGTGTTTATGCTCTGTGTGTTTACAGTCCGTGTGTTTACGGTACGTGTGTTTATGTTATGTGTGTTTACAGTATGTGTGTTTACGGCACGTGTGTTTACGGTGTGTTTTTTTGTAGCTATCCCACGCTGAATTTACTTGCTGAGAGAAGACCAGATTTACCAGTATACGTTGGAAACACAGAACGTCCCATTTTCTGGTAAGTTCCAACTTCCACCTGATTTTCTTTTGCTCGGAAATTGGTGAAACAGTTAAACAAGTGTAATGAATTTACTATATTGCAGTGTGTCACAGGTATCTTGAGAAAAGCGCCGTGAATCTGACTAACGTCAATGTTGTTCCATTTGGCATCTGGCAGAACGTAAGAGTCGATTTTTTATCTGTCTTTCTTTGCAGGCATAACTAGTAATGTGTAACGCAATCGTAGATAACATATTTCACCACCATCGGCCAATCAGAAACACAAATAACAATAAACCAGGGACTCCATCTGTGGTATTTGTATTTTATGCTTGAGCTCTCGTGCAACAACTACAGACACCTGCAAACTAAATCCTCATTTAAATTCACTGACAGTAAAATATCATATTAATGGTAAACGTTTAAGATATTTTGTGGAGTACGTTGCTGATATCTCCTCAGGCAGCACTGTTCCCTTTGAACAGAATCACAGAGTAGTTTTATTTATGCTGGACATTGCACTACTTCATTTTAATAGTTTTTAAACTCAAGCATAGCTTTTAGTTCAGGTGGAGGTTGAGTTGAGCAGGTGCTTAACACGCTTCCTGTGCATTCAGGTAGATGAACATTTGCAGTTTATGATCCTGATGGACGGCGTTCACCCGGAGATGGACACCTGCATTATTGTGGAATATAAAGGTAATGTTTATATTAATCACTCATCACAGTTATAATTACAGTTAATCTAGATTATCAATCACACCCCAGGAATGGCATTAAACCTATATTATTATTATATTATAAAAACATTCAGGCATGTCCCGCCCCTTTAGGTCACATGATCCTGAACACAGTGGATTGTACACGCCCCAATAATGGCCGCCTTCCACACGGAGTGGACGTGATGCTGAGCGACTTCGCTGGAGGAACTTCAGGATTCCCCATGACTTTCACTGGAGGAAAATACACTGGTGAGCTGTCTGTCTGTCTGTCTGTCTCTCTCTCTCTGTCTGTCTCTCTCTGTCTCTCTGTCTGTCTCTCTCTGTCTGTCTGTCTCTCTCTGTCTGTCTCTCTCTCTGTCTGTCTGTCTGTCTGTCTGTGTCTCTCTGTCTCTATCTCTCTCTGTCTGTCTGTCTCTCTCTCTCTGTCTGTCTCTCTGTCTGTCTGTCTGTCTGTCTGTCTGTCTCTCTGTCTGTCTGTCTCTCTCTCTCTGTCTGTCTCTCTGTCTGTCTGTCTGTCTGTCTGTCTCTCTGTCTGTCTGTCTGTCTCTCTCTCTCTCTCTCTGTCTCTCTCTGTCTGTCTGTCTGTGTGTCTCTCTGTCTCTATCTCTCTCTCTGTATGTCTCTCTGTCTGCCTGTCTCTGTGTTTCGGTCTATCTCTCTCTCTGTATGTCTGTCTGTCAGTTTTTTTTTTCAGTTTAGGTGCTTTATTGGCATGACGAAACACACCATGCAATAAAAGATCATAAAAAAAACAGAATCCGGAAACCTAATGTCACAGAGGAGACAAGAAAACGCACAGTCTCCATTTCACTTTAGACTAGTGCTTGGGATTTACAGGCACTGTGTGTGTGTGTGTGTGTGTGTGTGTATCCCACAGAGAGCTGGAAGATGAATTTTATCAAAACTGAGAGGAGGAAGCTGTTGAACTATAAAGCTCAGCTGGTGAAGTCCCTGCAGCCGAAAGTGTACAGTCCCATCGCTGGCTACTTCACAGAGGCTCATCCATCTGACAGGTCACCATCATCATCATCATCATAATAATAATAATAATAATAATGCAATCCAAAAATGATGTCATCAACATTTATTACCATATAGTAATTTATTAATTTATTAATTTATTATTAATTTATTTGTGTGGAATTAGTTTTAGTCCTGAATGGAATAAACATTAGCTAATGAAGACCTGAAAGAATCCATCAAAACCTGAATGAATTCTGGCAATGTCCTTCTCTGTTGCTTTAACATTACCAACGAAGTTTGTGGTTTATCTCTGTTAAATAAAGCAATACATGTTAGAGAAACTTTAATATAGTGACTTTAAGATATGATCTCATATGTCGGCTATCACTGCTGTGCCGATGACACACAGCTCCACCTTACCACAAGCGCTCACACATTCTGTTCTCCTCGGTTCTTAGCTGTCGGTGTCACTGACATAAAGCAATGGATGAATTGTAATTTTCTAAAATTAAACTCAGCCAAAACTGAAGTAATGCTTATTGGACCCCATAGACTAATTTGGAAAAAAATCTGATTTCCGTGTAGATATCGATGGTATTTCTCACAAGATCTCTCAGACTGTTAGGAACCTCTGCGTTACTTTAGATCCTGTCCTCTCATTTGAACCACACGTTAGCTCCGTTGTTAAAACTGCCTTTTATCACCTCCACATCAGAGCTCACCTCCGTCATATTCTCAGTCTTAAAGACGCAGAAACTCTTGTCCATGCATTTGTCACGTCCCGTCTTGACTATTGCCATGCTCTTTTTATTGGATGACCATTAAAGGCCATAAACAGATTACAATATCTTTTTCAGATTATACTGAACCTCCGAATCTCTGAAACGTTACCTCTATCTCGACTTTCCAATCACAACTTAAAACACATTTATTTCTTCAGTACTTTGGCTCATTTTCTAACAGTTGAAATGTTTATATCATTGCTCTTTTGTTTGTTTTAGTCTTCCTCTCTGTTTCAGTGTTAGTTTGGAATGTAAAGTGTCCTCGATATGTTATATAAATAAAACTTTATTATTATTATTATTATTATTATTATTATTAGTTCTAATATTTCACAGTTCTGAAGTTTAAGGTCACTTAGAGGCAGGGATAGCGTTTGTACCCTTTCTTATGACTTTGTGTGTATGAACTCAAATGCATCATCTGTGTTGAAGTTCTGATGTGATTTGTGTGTTTCTTTTCTTGAAAATGAAAAGATTTCAGGAGAAATCAGGAGAATACAGTCTCCTGCATAAACACCTCTATTAAATCTATTATTAAAAATGGAAAGAATGTGGCACAACTGTGATTCTGACTAGAGGAAAGCTTCTCTGGGTAAACAGAGAAACAACCAAGATGGCAAGGGGAACGGTGAAGGAGCTGGAGAGATCCACAGCTCAGAGGGGAGGAGTTGTTCACAGGACAATGAGAGCCATGAGCATAGTTACATTTGTCCAAAAGCCAACATGGCTGATCATCCTTGAGAACATAATCCTCACTGTGAAGCACTGTGGTGGTAGCATTGTGTTCAGAGTTTCCTTTTCCTCTGATTAATCCCCTCTTTCCCCGCTCACTGACTTTAGGTCCACAGTCTCCTCTAGTCACACAGAGTCGCGGTTCTGTCACATTATTTACATTTTTAATAATGGACTTAATGTTGCTCAAAATATGTGATTTTTTTATAATCAAACACTAATTATATTTTTCCAGAACTTCCAGAACAGGTTCTTCCTGAACAGGTGTAATTATACTGAGATCATGTGACACTATAATTACACACAGCTCGACTCCATTATGTCACTTCTGATGGAACTAAAACCAGAACCAACTTAGGGTGTGAATACTTATCTCACAACGTTTAGCAGCCTATACTTATTATTTCTGCCCCTCTTCAGTAGTATGGAAGATTTGTGTTGATTTTTGTCTGAAGTCATTTCTGTTCTGGACTATAACATTGCAAAATGTGGAGAAGTTTGGGGCTGAATACTTATGCACGGCGCTGTATAAAGTGAACAGTGATGTGTTATTGAGTAAAGGAGCATTGAGCGTGTGTCATCATTTCCTGTGTTACACACTGTTCACGGCTGTGTTATAAAAAGTCGGGACAGGAAGTGAACAGTTAAGTAGAAGATTGTTGATGTTGTAGGTACATAAAGGAGACGAACAAGAAGAATGACCCTGTGGAACTGAACAGACTGATAAATCAAACATGTCCTGAGCTTTTCACCTGTACTCCTGTGCCAGGGGCCGTCCTGGACCTGTGTCTCGCCCTCACTCAAAGGTTCAGTTCAGTTCAGTTTTATTTGTATAGCGATTTTAACAACGGACATCGTCACAAAGCAGCTTTACAGAAATAAACACATTCAGGATATATATATATATATATATATATATATATATATATATAAATATATATATATATATATATAAATATATATATATATACATTAAAACTTCTAAATTTATACATTTATCCCCAAGGTCTCTCTGCCTGTCTGCCTGTCTGTCCACCTGCCTGTCTGTCTGTCTGCCTGTCTGTCTGCCTGCCTGTCTGTCTCTCTGCCTGTCTGTCTGCCTGTCTCTCTGCCTGTCTGCCTGACTGTCTGCCTGACTGTCTGCCTGTCTCTCTGCCTGTCTGCCTGTCTGTCTCTCTGTCTGCCTGTCTGTCTGCCTGTCTCTCTGCCTGTCTGTCTGTCTGCCTGTCTCTCTGCCTGTCTGTCTGTCTGCCTGTCTGTCTGCGTGTCTCTCTGCCTGTCTGTCTGTCTTCCTGTCTGTCTGCCTGTCTCTCTGCCTCTCTGCCTGTCTCTCTGCCTGTCTGTCTGCGTGTCTCTCTGCCTGTCTGCCTGTCTGTCTGCGTGTCTCTCTGCCTGTCTGCCTGTCTGTCTGCCTGTCTGTCTGTCTGTCTGCCTGTCTGTCTGTCTCTCTGCCTCTCTGTCTGTCTCTCTGCCTGTCTGTCTGCCTGTCTCTCTGTCTGTCTGTCTGCGTGTCTCTCTGCCTGTCTGCCTGTCTGTCTGCGTGTCTCTCTGCCTGTCTGTCTGCCTGTCTGCCTGTCTGTCTGTCTCTCTGTCTGTCTGTCTGTCTGCGTGTCTCTCTGCCTGTCTGTCTGCCTGTCTCTCTGCCTGTCTCTCTGCCTGTCTGTCTGCGTGTCTCTCTGCCTGTCTGTCTGTCTGCCTGTCTGTCTGTCTCTCTGCCTGTCTCTCTGCCTGTCTGTCTGTCTGTCTGCCTGTCTGTCTCTCTGCCTGTCTGCCACTCTGTCTGTCTGTCTGCTTAATATTTATATTTACCACATTACCAAAAACATCTTCTCTAACAGTTTATAGGAACAACATAGATTCAATATTTGTAAATTTACATTTGTTTTATAAAAATATATATTTCTCAATTATATTTTAAAATGCCCCATACAGTTTAACATTATATTATAGTGTCTATGTGTTATATAATTAACCAATGTTTTTATATACATACATATATATATATATATATATATTCAATTTCAATTCAGTTTATTTGTATAGCGCTTTTTACAATGTCATTGTCTCAAAGCCGCTTTACACAAACAAAA
>CM075019.1:23528748-23543169 GCA_037576675.1 Pangasius sanitwongsei | reverse complement strand
ACCCTAACCCTAACCCTAACCCTAACCCTAACCCTAACCTAACCCTAACCCTAACCCTAACCCTAACCCTAACCCTACCCTAACCCTAACCCTAAACCCTAACCCTAACCCTACTAACCCTAACCCTACTAACCCTAACCCTACTAACCCTAACCCCTAACCCTACTAACCCTAACCCCTAACCCCTAACCCCTAACCCTGACCCCTGACCCTATCCCCTGACCCTAAACCCTAACCCTAAACCCTAAACCCTAAACCTACCATAACCCTGACCCTGACCCTGACCCCTAACCCCTAACCCTAAACCTGTAACTACCAGAGCTATAGCAGTGTTTAACAGGCGCCGGCCCGTGCACTTTCCTTGGCTCCCTATACAACCACGCAGTTTTCGGACTGTGATGAGGGGGGTCATTGTACATTCAAAACCCTAACCCTAACCCTGACACCCTAACCCCTAACCCCTAACCCCTAAACCCGAACCCGAGCACATTCCTTGGTTTCCTATTCAACCACGCAATAATCTTGCCATGGGGGGAATCATTGTACTTCAACCAATACCTGACCCTAACCCTCCAACCCTCTAAAGCCTAAAGCGTAGTTTTCAGACTGTGGGGGGGGGGGGTCATTGTAAATTCACAAACCCTAACCCTAAACCCAACCCCTAACCCTGACCCGGACCCATAACCCCACTCCCAACCCCCAACCCCAACCGCCGGGAGAAGCCTGATCTCTTTCCCAAAAACATTCAAAAGCGCCAGCTTTTGCAGTAAGGTAAGGTAACCTCTGGGGACCCAACCCAGTAGAAGCTTGATAGCTTCCCCAAGGGTTCTAACTCCTTGTGAGGTGGAACAGGTAGGAAAGTCATCAGCTGGACTGATACCCAGCCAGTGCCATCTGGAGGTGACGTATTGCACAGGACCTACCTCTGGACCCCTGGTTTAGCTAGACAGTACCTTACCAAGTAACTCGGATACCTTGCGGTGTTAGGCTTGGTAAAGATAGACAAAGCTTAGTTAATTAGACTTTGTCACGGGCTCTGCTTGGATGACTCGGGAAACCTTGCGTTGTTAACAAGAGTCATTCTGAGGGGAGGCCTGACAAAGTTAGATAGACAAATCTTAGCTAGGTAGACCTAGTCGCAGGGTCTGCTCGGGTGACTAAGGAAACCTTGCGGTGTTAACAAGAGTCATTCTGGGTAGGGCAAGGTAAGTAGCCAGCCTCCCTGGGTCCACTAGCACAGCACGCAGGGTGGTGGTCTGAGGCCAATGGACCTTAAATGGGGCCAAGTCTTCTACTTCGTGATTAGCACCACTCATACACCAGTCCATTGTGCACCACACCCTTTAGTAATTAAACAATTCTTATTTTAGGATAGGAGGTTAAAATTAGTGGTTTCCTACACATATTACTCTGGTCTTAGTCCAAAACTCTGGATAGATAGATGGACGTTTTTTCCCCAACTAAAATTTCTTTTCAACCTAATTTATTTCCACAATTAGGAACCATATATATAACACCAATTTAAATTGTTATAAAGCTTGGTAATGCCATCATAGGGTAAATGCACAGAAACATAACCTAGTGGTAGTGGGTGCAAAATTGAATACTTATTTTTGCTCCTAAAATATTTAAACAAATTAAAATTAATTAATTGATTAAGTAAAATTGGACATTGGATACAAGCCGAAGAGTGATCGACCAACGGCTGGCCACCTCAGATGAAGGTGTATAGTGTTCAAAGGCCGAAACACCTGATGACTCTGAGGTACACTACTGAAGATGTGTCCCAAAAAAATGCCTTAATTAGTCATCCCTTATTAGCCCCATGTAACCTATATAAAAAAAATTATATATTATATATATGGTTTTTGACCCTCCAACAGAATAGAATGCATGCAAGTTATTTAAATCAGCCCCAAACCTACCAACTTAAAGCCTGGTCAAGTTATACTCGATTGGATTTGTTAAAAATAGCAGACCCCAAGCAGGGGTTTGCTACAGGAACAACAGCAGTGCTTAACAAGCACCGGCCCGTGCACTTTCCTTGGTTCCCTATTCAACCACGCAATAATCTTGCAATGGGGGGAATCATTGTACTTCAACCAATACCTAACCCAGCCAGAGCCTTCGGACCTAGCACGCTATGTGAGCCAAAGTAGTCCTAAGGGTTGGTGGACCAAAAGGAGCTGAACATACCTTTCCAACTTCCCACTTATCTGGATGATAGTGGTAAGGATGGATGGGTAAACAACAAAAAAGTAAATAAATGAATAAATAAATAGGGATGAAGCTCCCAATTTTGAAACAACCTAACCCTTACATAACAGCCTAAAAGCTAAAATTATTTAAAAAGACCAAATCAATAACAAAAATAAAACAAAAAGAATACTAACACTAACTGTACACTTCACTCACACCTGTTCAGTCTCTTACCCCTTAAAAAAAAGGGATAGTAAGAAGGATGGATAGGTGAGCAGAAGCAAGCCCAGACAGGTGTGCAGAATGTTCTACTTAGTTAAGTAATGCATTCTTTATTCTACTGTAATCTAACATATATCAATACACATCCTTCTTATGTTTACAGAATTTAAAATGGCAACAGACGAGGACTTTCGGAAACTGATCCGGATTTTCTACCAATACATAAGAGCCCACCACCACCTGAAAAATACAGAGCTAACAACAGAAAATACCCAGGGTCCACCTAGCCTCAACAAAACAGCACCTAGACTGGAAACCATGATCAAACCGGCCACCCCTACACTCACAACCTAACTAATGGTGTATGGGAATGCTCGCAACTGGCTATACAACAGCCTACAAATTCTAGAAACCCACTACAAAGAATTAATTGAAAACATAGAGTGACATCAGAGAGGCAAACCCAACCCGCTGGAGGGAGGCCTGGGATGTTGTGGTCAGATGGTCCAAAAAAAAACTAAAAAGAATAGAGCAAGACACAATCAACAATGTAGCAAAAAAAGTTACATGCTTACTGGAAGTAGAAACTCCAACTGAAACAGAGCCCCACCCCAACTCAGCACCTATACCAGAACCCCGAATCGGTTCTCCCCTTGAAAAAAAACCCTGACTCTGAATCAATCTGCAGTCTAGACTCGTTTGAAGAACAGAACCCCATTTCACACTCCAATCCTAACCAACCAAACATACATGATACTCCAGAAGAAACCTTTCAAACAGAATTCTCAACTCCTAAAAAAAAAAAAAACCCAACCACACATCTTGACCAATTACCATCAAAAAAAAACCTGAGCCAGAGTCCACAGCTTAGCCTAAGACTATCCCCAGTAATACCATACCCAATCATGGATAAGTTCTCCACTAAAAACCATCACAAGAACGTGAACCAGGAACCACAGCTCAACCTAAGGCAATCCCCATCAATACAATACCCAACGAGGGATAAATTCTCAGCCAAATACCATCACAAAAACCAGAGCCAGGAATCCCAGCTTAGCCTAAGACAGCTCCCATCAACTCAGCCACCGGTAGGTTGGAGTGAATTCCAAGACCAAGCAGGTACCTTATCCACACCCTAAGTCAGGGTGGAGACTTAACAACCCCTACAGGAAATCAACACAGCCCCCGAGCAAAAGCCATATAACCACGCCAAGGAAAAGAACCAGACAACAATCTCTAACCCAACAACCAAAGAAAACACGGTACAACCCAAAAAAAGCCCAACCAGATGAAAGGAATTCACGTACACAGCCAGGAACCTCAAGAATGGAACCCCTCCATAAAACCCAACAGAAAAATCAAAGGGCCACAATTCAAATAGAGTCTAAAACCCCGGGAAACCAAAAAGACCCCATCGGAACAAGTAGCTTTACAAGGCATGAACACAATGGCAATAAATACAAAAATTGGAAACTTCAACCAAGGAGAGCCATACTTATCATAGGCGACTCTAACCTAACCAAGCTTCCAGAAATCAAAGACAATAGAATACAAGTAAACTGTTATCCAGGAGCACAATTTACACATGCAACACATGTAATTAGAAACAAGACCCCCACTTCAGAAAATGTTTTGAAAGTAATACTGTCTTTTGGGGTAAATAACAGAGCACAGGGCAATACAACGATCTTAAAACAACAACCACACAACTTAAGTGTAACAAAAGGTACCTTCCCCAATGCCTCCATCCACATACCATTGATAAACATCTCAGAAAAACTACCAACCTCGGAAAAAAACAATCTAAGAATAATAAATGACCTAATTAGACACACTGGACAAAGTCTCCCAGCACTCCCCTTCCTAAGATTCTACACCAAAGGAGACAATGCCCATTGGACCCCGGAAACAGGTAGAGCCATCTGGGAAAACTGGAGGCAGCATTTAAACTTGTTCAAATAAAAAGCCCAAGAGTAACTTGGGATAAAATGGTAATTAACCATTTAATCCAAAATCGAGAAAACACAAATATAATTATAAAACCGGCAGACAAGGGAAGTGCGGTAGTCATCATGGATAGACCACAATATGTGGGGGAAGCCCTCAGGCAACTTAACAATACAACATACTACAAGAAGTTAGATTATCCAATGTATATGGAATCCGCCCTTTTATTTACAGAAAAAATGAATACACTGGTAAAACGGGGCTTCTTACAAAAAAAAAACAGGCAAATTATCTAAGAGGGGAATATCCATTAAGACCAAGGAGATTCTACCTTTTGCCAAAAATACACAAGCCACAAAATAGTTGGCCTACACCCACAATGCCACTGGGAAGACCAATCACATCTGACTGCAACAGCGAATCTTACAGAATAGCGGAATACTTGGACTTCATCTTCAAACCACTCTCCACAATTCACCCAAGTTATATCCAGGACACACAAGACTTTGTCAAAAAGGTGAAAGAGGCCACAGTAGAACCCCATAGTCTGCTTTTTACAATAGACATCAACAACCTTTACACCAACATTGAAACAAATAAAGGGCTATCAGCAGTCAGACAATGTTTTAACAAAAACCCGGACCCAAATAGACCTGACAACATCATACTGGAACTATGAGAATTAAGCCTCACCAGAAATGACTGAGTTCAATGAACAGTCCTACCTACAAATTAAAGGAACAGCAATGGGCAAAATGTTTGCACCCGCATATGCCAATATCTATATGGCAAACTGGGAGGTAACAGTGACTCCAAAATACCCATATAAACAAGCCCATTATTTCAGATACTTAGATGACATTTGGGGCACTTGGACCTATGGGGAAGGGCATTTCACAATTTCATCAAAATTCTCAACAACCACCATAATAGCATAAAAGTAAAGCACGTCCTGCACAATAGGGAAATCAACTTTCTGGACACTGTCACATACAAAGGCTAAAAATTTGATAAAACCAAAAAATTAGACATTAGGAGATATTAGGGTGTATTTCAAGGAAACAGACACACACGCCTTATTACACAAAAAAAGTTACCATCCCCATAGCACATTTAGAGGCATTATTAAATCGCAGATTAAGATTTAAAAGAATATGTACCCAGAGTAAGGACTTCAAAAAAGCCACACAAACCTTATTTCGAGCACTTAGAAACTCCAGAACCTATTTACGTTCCACCTACCGGGAATTGCTGCAGATGGACCATACAAAGACTCAAACTCTGAGAACCAGGAAAATACAATTATCCCACTAATAACCACATTCTCCAGATATGCACTCAATGTAAACAGGACACTGAAATCTAATTTTAACCAAATTGTAGGAGAAGATAAGGGGTTCAAGATCATTTCAGCCTTCAAGAGGAACAAAAACTTAAAAGTCATGTTAGTACAAAGCAAATTATATCCACCAAATCACAAAGTAAAGCCACTGACAAACCCAAAAATAGTCAAAAATTACAAAACGGGGGATGCCTATACACTTCCCAAAAAGATCCCTCTAAACAAAAAAAATTGTGTTTATCTCATCACATATGAAACATGTGGCATGCAATACATTGGAGAAACTAGCACATCAGTCAAGACATGGTTAAACTCGCACAGATACAACATCAGACACCGGAAAAAGAAAAACAGTTACCTGTTCTCACATTTCCAACGACACAGACTAGACAGGGCAACGGCATGGATAATTGCCCACAACCCCAACTGGACTACAGGGGAAAGGAACAGGATGGAAAAACAATGGATAAAAAGACTCAATACAAAATTCCCTAATGGACTAAATGAAAAATAGACAAATAGAACGAGAACAAAGATTTGTAAAAAAAAAAATAAAATAAAATGTTGACAAAGTCTATTATTAAAGTTGTTAAAATTGTTATATTTCATTGAGTGCTGTTTGAGTGGTTGACAATTAAAAAAAAATTTTTAAATAAAAAAAATGAATAGATAAATTATATATATATGGTTTTTGACCCTCCAACAGAATAGAATGCATGCAAGTTATTTAAATCAGCTCCAAACCTACCAACTTAAAGCCTGGTCAAATTATACTTGATTGGATTTGTTAAAAATAGCAGACCCCAAGCAGGGGTTTGCTACAGGAACAATAGCAGTGCTTAACAAGCGCCGGCCCGAGCACATTCCTTGGTTCCCTATTCAACCACGCAATAATCTTGCGATGGGGGAATCATTGTACTTCAACCAATA
The DNA here is from genome assembly GCA_037576675.1 of Pangasius sanitwongsei. Lineage (NCBI taxonomy): Eukaryota > Metazoa > Chordata > Actinopteri > Siluriformes > Pangasiidae > Pangasius > Pangasius sanitwongsei. The sequence continues at coordinate 23,536,529 of CM075019.1, read as the reverse complement.
CCTAACCCTAACCCTCTAACCCCCACCCTAACCCTAACTCATCATCTTAACTCAAAAAAAAAAAAAAAAAAAACACCACACACACAGACACACACACGAGCACACACACACTATAACTACCTAACCCCAACCCTAAGCCTTAATCCTAGCCCTAAACACATACTAAAAAACACCCATCCCTTATACTCCAGTCAAATGCTACAGACAAAACAGCTTTGTCTACAACTGAAAATCAAGACCAAATGCAAATAGTCCTAAGTTAAACTCCAATGGAGGTTTAGCTACAGTTAATGGCCAAAGATAGAATAAAACCCAGTCCCTGTCTAAACTCAAGCTTTGTCTTATCCTTTTCCTCACAACTGCCCAGCCTTAGATTCATCAAATGATGGTAGGAAGGATGGGTAGGTGAGCAGAAATATGCCCATACAGGCATAGGGGGATTGACCTGCTCAGTTGAAAACAAAGCATAAAATCCAACCAAAGCCCAACAGTGGCAACTGCCAAGACACAGTATCCTAACCCTAACCCTGACCCAGACTCCTAACCTTATTACTAACTCCAAAACCTTAATCCTATCTTAAAATCCTAAACCTAGGCCTAACCCTAACCTGCAGTCCTAAACTTAATCCTAGGCTAGACATGGAGCATGACTGTAATCTTAATCTCCACCCATTCTGGGACACAAGTTTAAACATCTTCAATACAATTGGACAAAAACATGAATTATATACATTTGGCAGACGCCCTTATCCAGAGCGACTTACATTTATGTTATTTATACAACTGAGCAGTTGAGGGTTAAGGGCTTAGGGCCTTGCTCAAGGCCCACCAGTGGCAGCTTGGCGGTGCTGGGGATCGAACTCATAACCTTCCGATCAGTAGCCCAACGTCCTAACCACTGAGCTACCACTGCCCTCATTATAATCAAATTAGACAGACTGCAGAGGATTACGGGAATAGGAGTTTTAAAAGATCTTAACTTTAATAACACAAAAACAAAAAGATAGATAGATAGATCCAAGCAGTTTTTGTGCTTGCAAGCATGGGACTTGCTGAGTGAAATTAGCCAGTCATTATCTTAGCCACTATTTAGTCATCATAATGATGTAGAGTTTGACCTGTAATCACCTGGACTGGCCATCCATTGTTTGGGGGTTGTGCGGTCCTATCAGCAGTGTGATCTCCAAGAGGTCCACCCAGTACAAGCTTACTTGTAGAGCCACTGGCAGAGAGATGAGTTTCTCACCTTCACCTACAATTAGAAATCATGAAACACAGGTGGTAAATAAACAAACAAACAAACAAACAAATAAATAGATAGATAGAGATAGATAGATAGATAGATAGATAGATAGATGTTTAATTTTTATATTCAATATTAACATTTAATGTTTAAGATTTAAAAGTTGACATGCTTAAAACATTGTTGTGCCATTAGAGGGCAAGTGCAGTAAAATATAACCTTGTGTGAGTTTTATGCAGAAAAGTGTATCCAGGACTGAACAAATATGCTAGGCATACAAATAATTAGTTAAATAAATAAATAATAATAACTTAGACAAACACCGGCTAATTGGACATGGGACACAAGCCGAGGACTGATCCACCTTCGGCTAGCCGCCTCAGACGAGGGTGTACGTTGTTTAAAGCCCGAAACACCTGATGACCACAACCCTAACCCTAACTGTTTCACCACTGCTGATGATGTGTCTTGAAATTAATTAAACAAGGCTTAATAAGCCTACAGCTTTAACCTAAATATATAAAATGTACATCTAAAAAACTCAGCTGTTTGGGGGTTGCATGGTCCTATTGGCGGCGTGATCTCCAAGGGCTCCACCAGTAGAAGCTTGTTGGCCTGCATCAGGGTCATCCGCTGGGAAGCACAGACTCCACCCACCTCGCGGGGCACCAACCTCTGACCTTGTAGTGCTAACAAACAGCTACTGGCAGAGAGGCGAGTTTCTCAACTCCACCTATATGTAGGAATCATTAAACACAGCAGGTAGTACCTAAAAAAATATATTTAATTTTAATATTCAATATTAACATTTAATATTTGACATATTTAAAGTATGGTTACTCCATTATAGGGCAAGTGCAGAAAAACATAAGGGAAGTTTTATCAAAGAAAGCCTATCCAAAACTGAATAAACATGCCAGAAACACAAATAATTAAATAAGGTTAAAAGAAATAAATAAACAAACAAACTAGTATGTAAACACCATCCAATTGGACATGGGACACAAGCCAAGGAGTGATCGACCTGGGGCTGGCCACCTCAGATGAGGGTGTACAGGCCAAAAGAGGCACCAGCCCGTGCACTTTCCTTGGCTCCCTATACAAAACCCAACACACCTGAACACACTCACCATAATGATGCAGGAAAATTAGCTGGTCATGATCATAGCCAGTAGGGGTCACTATTTACTTAACCCCAGGTTTGTCTCAAAGCAGTTGTCTTACTTTGCCAAAAGCTGCTCTATGTTTGACCACAGCAGCAAGGAAGTCTCTGTATATCTGGATGGGACAGCCGTTTAAAAACAGCTTCCCTTGTAATGACATACTGTGCATTATATTCTCCAAAACATGGCAATAGTGCAGCCAGGCAATGAACTAGCAATGTCACCTCTGCTCTCAAGCTTTCTTTGATTTCAGTTTTGACCTTGCACAGTTCGATTTGGAAAGAGTCAATCACCAGAAGCACGGGGTCGTTAACCTTACACAGCTTGCTCACTGCGGAGTTAATATCTTCAGACGAGACCACAGTCTCGGTGGGGTCTTCTCCCTCAGCAACATCTTTTTTCCTTGGTCTCTTTGGAGGCATTTTAACTTACAAGTTGGAATCGATATTGAATGTATATATTAATAAAACTATTAAGGTGTTGAAATCAACAGTGCGCTTAACATTTGCCTTGCTTTAATAAAATTTAAAGGAAAATCAGCGGAGCTACTCCAAAAGCGTCTTACTCCATTATTCACCCTGGAAGTCCTCAATGCTCTGCTCTTTTGACGCTCTGCTGCTTGCTGCTTTGTTGCTTTGCTGCTTCCTTGCGTGGCTGTTAGCTGTGCGGCAGCTTTGCTGATATTTTCCTCTAATGCAGCCTCACCATGTTGCATTTCACTTGCTTCGGCCACAATTGCTCTGCTGTTTTATGCACGATTTCTTTGCTGTGGTGTTATGATCACATTGTGTTCGCAACGTTCACGCCCATTTGGGTTGCACCATCAGCAGCTACATTCACGCGTTAGGCCTGTGGCCCAGTCAGTATCTAGTGTTAGTCCTTGAACTGTATCGGTAGCATTTGTTGTTTTTCTTTGTTTTATTATATGGCTCACTATCGTATCACGACACACTGCAGGTGAGGTACCTACTATTACAGAAGTGAAATAATTCTTCCTGAGTGTTCTATATGGGCTCCAGTGTTTAGTTCAGCAGTGTCTTTCTTTTTCTCTTTTTCCCAGCTCTCTTAAATTTGTGATTATGAGTTTAATGTAGATGTTCCTTTTATTTATTTATTTTTAAATAATATTTCTTTAGTTATTATATTTCAGCATTTTCTTTTTGACTGGCTGTTTGGCTTCTCCGAATAGGAGAAAGGTCAATTATTTTCTTTTATTGTCTTGCCAGCTGGAATTATCAAATTTGTAATTGTTGTTTGGTTGTTCCAAGAATATCAAAGCTGTAGAGAGTATTTAATGATTTTTAATGCTCTCTCTTTGTTGCATTGGATTTTAAAAGTTTTATTGTTTTGTACTCATTTTTTCCTTGCAATAAATACAAACATATTTGGGAATTCACATCTCTGCTTGTCTTCTTTCATTTAGGTGAAAGGTTTGTGATTGGGGAGCAACACCGCTATTAATTGTTATATTGGTCATTGGGTCAAACCAATAGATTCCCTGGTTTTCTTAGGGTGGCATAGTCACTACAGTGATTTTACCCCAGTTTTGAATCAGCCATGGCCATTGTGGTCCCTCTCCCACACATGGTAAATAGACAGACTGTTCAAATTTTCTTTAACCCATCTAATTGGCTATGGGGTTCAGGCCGAAGAGAGATCTACCTACAGCTGGCCACCTCAGAGTCCCTGTCACTCAGTGTTTTACTGTACTCTTGTCATCTTTGTTGTTCTTTTCTCTCTACATCTCTCATCCTATAAATTAAATTATCTATTGTTTAAGTGGAGGATAAAAACTTACCTCCCTGCCCAAGTGGCTCTTTTTAACACAGGAAGGTTGCCCAAGCCACTGAAGTAGAGTCTGTTGCCATGCAATCAGGTCAATTGGTGCCTTCCCAGACCCTGCATAGAAAACAGAGCAAAGAGATTAATCAAATCCTACTTAAGCTACAAACACAAACACAAGTACTGAATGACTAATCAAGCACACTAAAAGTCTCATCTATTCCTATTATTTTAGTTTAAATAAAAGTTCAACTATAACAGCGATATACTGATCAAGTAAGAAAGTTTTACTTTTTACAGTAGTAAACTATAAATAAAAGAAAAAAATATAAAAATCATTCTAACATCTTCCACACTAGCAGTATATAATTAACTCATTAAAGAGACACTAAATCTTAATTTAAATACACTGGTGCAGAAACAATCACACTAGTTAACTAACACAAACTGTTACTTAAAAAAAAATCAAATAAATAAAATAACATAAAAAATAAAAAAAAAACACTTTACAATCATCATTATGTAAGTTATATTAATGTGATAGAAGGCTCTCAGACAGGTTATACAGACCCATGTACAAAGATTTATTTGGATAAAGAGCAAGGTTAAAAACATTCATGTTTCAAGGTCAGCTACCAAAATAAAAGAAATAAAATAAAAATCACAAAACATACACAGTCCAAAACACAATCCAAAAAAGTGGTCAGACAAGGAACAGACAAGCTCAATAATCCAAAAATGGGAGGCATAAACAAATCAGATGGTGAGACAAATGGGAAAAACAGACAAGAAATGATGGCGTCAAACAAATGGGGGGAAAAAATTCCAACTATCAACAGCTCAGAACTTACTACCGCAAAAGGCTAAGTGCAAGGCTTCACAAAGTGACGAAGAGTTCATGCGCTTATATATCGCTTAGTCAGGAAATGAGTATGACAACAGAAGAAGACATTTAGAATTTGGGGGAGGGCGCCCTCTGGCGGTCTAGCGTGGGATTGTCTGGGTTGGATGTTACAATTAATGTATTCCATTGTAAATTCAGTGCAGTGCAATGTAGTTAGCAAGCATGACCTAATTTGCGCAGTAAAAATCCAACACAGTTTAAATGTCTGTGCAAACAGAACCATTTCTATTTAATGTTTTGTCTTCTTTTCCCTATCTAGTATAATAATGTATATTTTACACTCATTCATATTCCTGAATTTATCTCATTAACTTCTAAAACAGTTCCTGTGTAATTCTGATAGCTTAGCATCTTAACATTCTAATGCTAATGAAACACCTTCAGCTCATGTTACAGTTCCTCCCTATAATCAGTCATTTTTTAAAATATTTTTATCACAATTATCCATCAACTGATGTTCAATGTTCAAATGTCTATCCAACTTTCAGAAAACATCCACTCAGTAGCCACAATGACAGAATTGCTAACTTTTTAAACATCCTTTGAATGGAATATGATAACAAGGCAAAGTTTAACAGTTTTAAGAGCAACAGTAAATGGTTAAAAAGATTGAAGGTTAAACATGTGAAAGTAAGTCTGCAGGTTAAACTATAGCTGTGTTAAAATTACACTTACAATGTGTGAAACAGACACTCTTTAATCTTGTGTAAGATGAAAGGCACACAAGTTTGTGTTCATTGTTAATCTGTTCCAGTTTTCTTCAGCAGTGTTTAATGATAAATGTCTGGAGTCTTCAGCATAAAAGTGCAGTTTGGTGTCATTAATGTCATTAATAAACTGGTGCAAAAATAATTGTTCCTTTATTCCTCTTTGTTACTGAATAGGTTTTTGGATTCTTACTTCCGCAAGGTGCATGAAGTGTTTTCAGACCACACTGCTGTGAACTTTATTCCCAGTGAATCGCTGACCTTTACACTGAACTCACATTCCTGACTGAAATTATACAACATGACTCAAGAAAACAAAAGGCAATAATGAGCTTAAAATACTGCAGCAGATTAGCTGAAACCAAAAGAGAAAAAAAAACAAAAGTTTAATTACACACAATGCACTTTAGAGCCATAACATCTGAACACATACAGGAAGAGAATAATCATAATTCTGTGATTATATAAAATATGCATGGGTTTTATAGAAAAGAAAAACATATAATACACCTAACTGTCTATAACATCCTACACTGAAACACAAATCCTTTAATAAACTTTGCAAATCTTATTAGATCATAGCTTCATATACTACATACTACTTTATAAACTTTATAAGACCTTCTGCTTTAATAGAATACCAAAGAGACTTATCTTTACTTCTCATTCATTCAAATTCAAATATAAAAAACTTTACCATAAAGACTACCATGTGTTCTGTTAAACTTCTTGGAGTCTGGGTTGATATTTTAGAATTACTCTTTAGGGAAGAATTATTCAAATGTGATGTGCTACAAGTTTGACTATGACAGAATAATGACATGAAAACATTTTAGACTATTTTCATAAAGCCGTTATTACTTCTGAGTTTATAGCAACAGAAAATCCAAATTTGGTCAAGTGCTTTCAATTTTCCAATCTTCAACATGTAATATGTTATATTCCATTGCTTTGCATGTGCAAAAACCCAGTACCATTAATACATCTCATACAGCACCTTTCAAATATGGACAAACAACATATAATTGACTTTCTCCTAAAATGCAGAAGTGATTTTTCTACACAGAATACCTTTAAAATCACTAACCCTAACCTTAGGGATAAAATCATCCAGAAATTACAGAAAAAATAGTTTAATTCACAGGCTTTTGGAATAAATTATTTGCAGTGTTCTTTTAACTGGACTGTGTATGCTAACACGGTACATGCTGCTGTGAATAAAGTGCTGTTCATATTCAATTATTTTCATTTTTTCCAGATTAAGTATAACAATCTGTAATTGTATATTTAGATAGTATGTTTAGGTTTATTTACTCTACTCTTAAAATGACTAATTACTCTAAATGTAAAGAGTGTTACATGTTAATGTTAATTTTCTCCACTACTGATTCCTATACAATGTATCATATGATGAACCTCACAGTGCACATTGTGGCAGATGTTATAGTGAGTATTTTGGTGGATGTTATGGTGTTATGGTGGATGACACAGTATTTATTTCTTCACATACGGTTACTGCCCGTTTGTGTCTTGAACAGAAAGCATAAATAGCTGCGATGGGGACACAGCTCACTGATGAGACAAGGAGAAGACCAATGAAGAGCTGAGCATAAACAGGATACTCCATTTTTACTGACTTTCCCTATATAGGAGAGAGGACAGAGAAAACACACAACCCTGAACCGCAGCATCCATCCAGATAATTCTGTGTATTTACTTATTAAAAACAGACAAACACATTTAGTAACATTTCAAAATTACTATTGCCAAAATCTAACATACACTGTATTGCCAAAAGTATGTGGACCCTAACCAACAAACCCATATGTAGTTCTTCCCCACATATGTCTTTGTATGCTGTAGAATTACAGTTTCCCTTCACTGGAACTAAGAGGCCCATGGGGGGGGGGGGGGGGGGGGGGGTTTAATGGGGGAAAAATATGTAAATAATTTTAAAAAAAAAAAATATTGGTGTATTAGAC
>CM075019.1:23508035-23525113 GCA_037576675.1 Pangasius sanitwongsei | reverse complement strand
ATGAAGGTGCTCGTGGCAACTGCAGCCCCAAAGCCACCACAGCAATCGCAGTCCCAAGCCATTACAGTACAGCTCCCTGTATGAGATCCCCAAACCATCTCCCCAGCTATCTCCTATAATAGACTCTAGACTCTCATTCTCTATAATTAAATGCATTTGGATACACCATTTGTAACTGTGTAATCCACTAAGCTTCTTTCCTCTTTCTATACTGAATGGATCAAAACCTGTTGGTTTCTAAACCCGTTATTTTCAGAGATGGATCAGCTTCGGCAAAGTGCAGTACCAGGTAAGTATCCAATTTTTGTTTCCAGATATTATATAAATGTTTTAATCTCATTTGTATAGAATGTTTGCACGGAATCATGTAAATCACATTCTGTGGAGTAAAAGTGATGTGCTGCGGAATTAAATAACTTTTCCCTTTAATATTCAGAAAATTAAACTGTTAAAAGTGTGTAGCATTCACAAGAGGAACTGCTTCCAGAAATGAGGTAAACTTAGCCCTGACCAAAAGATCTTCTAGGTTTTTATTCTTTCTATAAGCTGAAATGATGTGAAACGGTTGGAGTGGAGGACAAACATGTTGTATCTCTTCAAAGATGTTCTTTAACAATTTGTTAAGAAAACTCAAATGCTCAGAAAATTGTGATCATAGAAATTACATTCCCTGGTCTGGTCAAATAACTATTTTAGATTGCATATACTGTTCAGAGTTTTAGAGAACATTAGATGTTTCATAATGCTATTTTTACCACACAGGTTTTTATCCTTGTGTAACCTCGTTATATAGTGTGTACATGTTCATGCATGCATATGCGATTTTGTTAAAAAATGTAGTTCATACACGCACTTTTAAACACACTTGTGCACATAACGCAGTTTGTAAATAAGGTTTCTCACCTTATAAAAGCTAAAGATAAAAGCTGCCGGGGATAAAAACTTTTGTTTCATTTGTTTTAAGATAATTTCATTGCTGTCTTTTAAAAACAGAGTTGAAACGTACAAACCTGGTAAGAGTGGAAAGGGTTGCCTAGCAACGTGCATGCTTCTGATTGGTTACTTGGATAGGGTTAATGTGCGGTGAGAACGGAAAGGGAAAAAAAGGGAGAGAGAGAAAAAGCTAGGAATTATGAATAACTAATAAACTGTGACTGTAAGTTTAAACTTGTTAAAACAATAATCTAAGCGACAGAACTTTCTAGTTACGAACTGATTATAAGGAGGGAGCTGCTGTTTCTAGTTTCTAATACACACAGTGTATTGCCTAGCTGACTAGCCTAGTTAGCTAGTCGAACTGCAGCCTGTTGTTCAGCTCACAGCTACACACTAGTGGCTGCTGTGCGCCTGTTTTCCCCTGGGAGTCGCTGAGGAGAACCAGATGGCGCTCTGAGCTACCGGCTAACGCTCAGGGTTCCTCTGGCACCGCTGGATAAACGCCTGTGGACGAGTAACACGGAGCGATGCAGGCGCTAACTTCAGAAACGTCGAGCACGTAAAAGCCCAGAAAGCCGAAAAGACCACGTACCTTTGCAGTCAGTAGAGTCATTGCTCTTCTCAGAGTGAAGAGGCCATTTCAGTCTGGGCCACAGCGCACCCCAGCCGCCTCACAGCCTGCAGATTTTGTCTTGTTTATGCATCTTCAATGTGCCAGTCTGAGTGAGAGAGAGCGCGCGCTGGAGTAAATATTTAACTGTTAGTCTGTACGAAGTATTGGTTAATTGGATAAAGTTTATGTGATTTGGGATTACTGTAAGAGAAAGTGAATATTTTATACGGTGGAGATGTTTTATTTTGTTATCATGTAACAAGTAAACATTTTGGTTGGTGAATATTCACTGAATTTGTTGTATTTTACATACTGGCACAAGAGTAAATAGCAAAACGAGGTTGTTTACATCTACCAGTAAGTGAACAGTCCCTCACTGACACTGAAATACATTAAGCTCCAAGTAGGAGTCCTAGACATCCTATTCCTTCATCTACCATAATCTAGGAAATAACAAAGTGAGTTATGAACCCAGAGCTCTGCTCTCGCAGCAACAGGGAGTAAAAAGTAGGCTTATACTGCACAGCATGAACTTCATATTATAATATCATAATAATTATATTGTAGGAAACAGTGCAGAGTGGAAAAATACACTTTGTACATGCATTTAGGCAACCTGCAAGGAAATTACAAATATTATTTTGATATGAATTATTAAACAAATTTGCCAGATTCTTTCACATAATAATAAAAGTATTAAAACTAGTTCTGTTACCTTGTCAAACTTTATTTAGAGAATTCCATCTCACAAAATCTTTTTGCCCCTGGATAGCAGGGGCTTCAAATAGCATAGCAAATGAGCACGCAAAAAAATCATATATAATGTTAAACAAATAAAGTATATAACAGTAAAGAAAAATTAAAGCAAATTAATTTAAAGACAAAAAGAAAGACAAACATTTTCAATCTAAAACAAACTGATTAGAGTGAGTCATGAATTTGGATTAAATGATAGTTTCTCTAAGATTCCTTCAGCAATAAATATCATGTGTTGCTACAAATATGTGGTTATTTACTGTATTGTCAAACACAACCTAAAAGGAAGTTTTGAACTCACACAGGTTTCTTTAATTATTTCTTCAAATTATTAGACTGGAATATGGGATATTAGGTCCTGCAAATTTACCAAAAATGTTACTATCATATAATTTATTTGATAAGTTTAGGTTGTTTTGAAGTGTAAACATCTGCATTAATTCATTTTTACTTTGTTTTGGTCAAAGGTAATATAAGCTCGTAGATTACACATGGGTTAACTAAGATATTCTTGCTATTTTGCAGTCATTTACTACTGTTAACAAAATCTTGATGCTGAATGGGGTGAAGCCTTTTCCAGCCTTTTGGTCAATGAGTTTGTTTCATTTTAATAAAAGTAAACTTAAAATTAACTTATATTTATTTACAAAATGGAGAAGAGTGAGCCAATTATTAGTTTTTTTTGATAGGTAAATTTGATAGTAATGATTGATAACACATTTTTAAGCCTGTTCATTTTTTCATATTTTAAGCAAAATTCCTAGGAATGTCTTAATTATTTAACCTATACTTTGCATTGACCTATAGTTCCTTTAAAATATAAAATTACTAGAATAATATGGCTTTCATTATATTACATAATTAGTTTATTATCCAACAAAATGGCCCACAAATATCTGTTCTTCCACCATCCTAGACACATTAATAAACATTAACACAAATCAACCATACTTTATCATCAGCATATTGTTTACAGTAAAATCATATAATAATGTAACAGCGATAAGCCCATAATTTTATGAATGCTTATGTGACCACTAAGCGTCGCCACCACTGGGTCACCTGCACAAACCAATACACGAAATAAAGAAACAAGGTCAAGCTCAAGGCTCCTGGTGGTAGTGTGCTCACATAAGGGCTGAAATGTCAAGGGTCACATTAGCATTATCCACCTGACAGGAAAAAAACAGATAAGTTAAAATAGATTTCAAGCACTAATATTATATGAGAGAATTCTTAAAGTAGGTAATACTTTAATAATAATACATGTATTAATGTACTATGTTTAATACTTTAATTGAAAATACCTTAATGTGATTACATTTTAATCATATGATATTCTTACATCATTGCCTTCTCTCCATAAAAAAAGTTGTATATATCAAAATAAACATTATTTCTTGCTAACATTAGCACACAGCCAGTTCACAGCAGTGAGACAATTGTTTCACCATACGACAATGACTTACTTGAATAATGCCAAATGTGTTCATGAACACATTTCCTGACATTTCAATTATGGACACTTTGCTCATTGGTATACGTTCTTTGAACGTACAGAAATGACGTCCATTTACAGTTACCTAAACATGTAAAAAAAAAAGATTTAATATAATGTTATTGACATTTAACTAAATTTTTATCAACTCATTTTGCTTCTTTAAACTTCTCACGTCATAGCTTCCTCGTTTAGTAAGCATGAAGATATCAAAGGCTTCTCCTTCAGCAAATATGGGATCCATTGTCCATTGTTGTTCCTCCCATTCATTATTATGGAAGGTATCACAGACCACACTTGATAGGTAGGTCTTGAAGTGGAAGATATTTTCATCATGTTCAAGTGGCCCAGCCTTTTGATTTATTTCAAAGCTGCAAAGGATATGCAAATTTCAGTATATGAAAGAAAATTGATATTTCTGTTAATAGCTGTACATGGGTGGATCAGAAACCTTTGATCTAATGTGCTTTGTACATATTTTATGTTGTGTTTGATATTCTTTGTTAGGTTTGTTTGCTTTAGCTTCTGTGATACAGTGAAGGTTTTTTTTGTGCAGTAATTTAAGAGCATACCCCTTAGAACCTAAAGGAACTACCCCTTGGAAGAACAAAGCCAGTCCAGGTTTTAATCCTCCAGGGATTGGGTACGAATAGGGCTGGTCCTATTAGAATCACAAACATTGTGAAGGCCATGCAATATTTCCCACCATAGACTTTTAATGTTTCTTTGCTGTAGTTGAAGTATTTTAAAGTCCTTGTTGTACCTTTATTATTAACATTTAATGATTCTGCACATGATAAGGAGCATTTTGCATTTCTACACTAGTTTTGAAGTGCTTGTTACTCACAGGTTTACAGAGTGGATAATTCACATCTGACTGGATGTTAGAAAGCTCCCAGTGTGAGATGCCAGAACGTTGTTCTTTACCAAAGGTAGATGCACTCCAGTTCTGGCGAGACGAAAAGCATGAAGAATGCTTATTAATGAAAATTATCTATAGGATATCTACAGTTCTTAATACAAGTGTTTAAAAGTTTGATCAGACAAAATTGTATACAGTGTAAAAGTAATCTATACACTATTTGAAATATCAAATAACTGCAGCCTTGGACTATCTTACTTACCGAAACAACACCAGCGCTGTTTATAATGACATCTCCTGTAACTTCAAGTACCTTCACTTTATCCACTGGTATACGGTGCTTGAACAAGCAGTACCTCCGGCCATCCAAATACACCTGAAAAGAAAAGATTAATTAACATTGTTTACATTATTTACTTGAATTTTGTCACTTATTTCTTTAATCTCCATACCTCATAGGCTTCTTTACTGATGACAATGAAGAAAACAAAGTGTGAACCTTTGGATAAAGGGCACCCAGGATAAGTTTCTTCATCCCCCCATTTTCCATTCTGGTACGTGCTACATTCAAAAGAATGATTGGGAACAAGCATCAACTGAAAGGCTATGTCATCACGACCTCTGGTCCCAGTTCTATGATTAAAGAAAAAGCTGTGAAGAAAAGTAAAGTTGATATTATCTATCAAGCACATATCAAGATTTTCACTATGCTCCATGAGTTTGCACAGTGAAATACTGCCGGACATGTGTTGAGGTGTGCCATGTATACGTACCATTCGTCCCTTTCACTAACAACCCCTTGGATGCACAAAGCCATTCCTGGTTTCATCCCACCAGGGATTGCAACCACAAAGGGAAGTTTCTGTGGTGATCAAGCAAAGAACCATAAGAAGCTATAGACCCCAGATGAATGGAAAGACAATATATGTCGATTAAACAGTCATTCATTACTATCTGGAAAGCATTGAGATGCTTTTCCATTCACGCTGTACATTCCTCAGCACACACATCAGCAGCTTGACTCAATCAGATTTAAACAACAGCTCCCTCAAGAATGCACAACACAGTCTACTGAAGAAGAATAACTGAAGAAGTATATAAGTATGCTATCACAATTTGATAATGGCAAAACAGAATCGCTCAAAAAAATTAAATATTATAAATAAAGCCTAAAATAATTGAACATGACCTACCATCTATTTACATCCTGTATATCAGTTACATCATGAAAAGGGCTATTAAATCATCTGTGAGTCCTCTTACACGGCACGTGAAAATTCAACCCTACACTTCTGACACATAATCATAAAAAAAAGAGCCACTTCCAAAACAGTTTGCTTTTTGTATAACTCAAGTCTTATCTGTACTCTAATTAATTCTTTATAATGTTAGACAATTTACTGTAGGAAAAGTTTGTACATTTTATGTTCAATCATGTTACCTACACTCTTTAATTTGGAAAGAGGTTGTTTAAAATCGTGAATGAATTAATGAAATATATTATTAATGAAATGTATATTTTAATTAACATCTAGTTTAAAAACATTGTGTTAAATATAGGTTAGTGTAATTATTATCTTTTATATTTTATGTTAATGCTAATTTGTCAAAAACACAGTAAAATGACATTGTGGGGATACAATGCAGGAACATCTTTACATTTACTGCACTCTTGAGCCTCACTACAAATGTTGTTACTCACAGGGTTGTTCAATAAATTTTTAACCTCTGACTGGATGTTTGAGGGACTCCACTGTGAAGTGCACAAGTTACTCAACATTTGGCTCCTTAGTTCATTAATAATGGACCAATGGCTCCAGTTCTGTAGAGAAAAAATGGTGCACTTTATATGCAAATATGCACATTTTTTTCATCTTTATTATTTTATCTGTATTTTTCTCTGTATCCCTAATATGTATAATAAAACATATTTATATATATATATATATATATATATTGTTCATATATTTAATTTACTTGCACTGTGCAGAATATATTTTAACACATACAATTAAAACTTCACGTTATTTAATTTTTTATTTTAATATTTTTAGTAGGATGTTATATGAATCAAAGACATGGTTTCCTTATATGTTGCTATACTCTCCATTTTTCTAGAAAATGATTGGCTAAAAATCATACTTGCATGAAAAGAAATTAGTATAAATGTAAAAATTTTACTCACCCAATTCTGGCCCAAAGAAAATTTTAATTTTCCTTGGTGAAAGAAGAGGACAGAGTCGCTGGCTTCACTCACTCCAACTTCACTAATAGCTCTGTACCGAACCCAGTATTGATTTGCAGGCTTAATTCCAGTCAGTGTGAAGTTCTCCTGAGCATCTGGAGTCTCTTCTGTAACATCCCATTTTTCCACATCAGCTTCTGAATTGGTGGCCTGTGTCGTCCTGTATTCCACACTGAACCTCACTGTCGATCCAGTTGGGGACTTCTGCAGCTTCAAGATCATATTTCTGTCCTGAATGTTCACCTTGGGTGCAGGTGGTTTGGACACAGTTTTAAATGTGCTGTCCACCATTTTCCCTTTTTTATAAAGACGGATGGAGATTCCTGGATTAGAGGGGTCAGAGACTGAGACAATGACAAACCTGATTTGTTTGTCATCTTTATTAGCTTGGAAAAAACTTCTGAAGAGGAAAAGGTTATCTTTCATCTTCTCACTTAATACAGGACTTTGGAACCACAGTTGTTCAGCTGACTCTGGAACTGTTACCAGGTTTTCAAATTCATCTACTTTCAAAAAATTTGTTAGAATGGACAAATATGGGTCTTCATACTTCAGAGAGGTGAAGGAGAAGCACACCACAGTATCAACACTGGGATCTATGAGAATGTTGCTCAACAGGGATGAGTATTTTACAACAGGGACACCAGCCAGTTGCTGGGTATAGAGATTCAGCAGATGTAATTCACTCTGATTGTTCTCAAACCACTGATTCAGCTTCTCAGGTCTAAAGGGAGACGTCTGATGGATGGTTATGATGTCTGCTAGTGCCTGCTCCTTCTCCTTTCCACCCCGTATAGCAGGAATGAGCCTACGCAGCACTTTTAGAAAAATCACCTTGTAGACTTCTAGCAATGCCTGCAATGTCTTCACCCTTCGTCTCACGTCCTGGAAATCATTTACTGTTGTGTTTGTAATCAGGTCATTGCATTGAGTCTCTGCATTTCTCAGGTCCTCCAATAAAGTTTCTGTTTTAGTGATAAATGTCTTATGAATTTCCCTCTCCAGTGTAGCTGCTTTTTTACTCAAACTTGCAAGGGGATAAAGCCAAACCTTCATTGGTACTGCATCATTCTCCCTCTTCCTCAGCAGAGATGGAAGCTCCTTGTATAGCTGCAGGGCCTCCATGTATGTGGTGGGGTTCTGCTCAAGTTCATAGTCACCATAAAATGTACAACTGATCTTGTCAGACAATTTTTTTTCACTGTCACTCATTTTTAGACCTCCAGCTCCCTCTATATCAATAAAAGGTATATTTTTGACCATTACATTTAAGGTTCCTTCGATTTCTTCTTTGTCCACATCTTCATTGGCTGTTAGATCAAACACCATGAAAGCCTGAGCTCCATACAGTACAGCAGTAATGACATGCGTGGCAGTTCCATCTTCGAACACCTTTGGGTAGGTGATATTGCGGTCCATAGTAAATTGTTCATATCTTGTTGTCTGGCTGTAATGCAAAGAAACCCGGCTCTGACGTGCTGAGGATTTGTTATCACGTAAGAACTTGGCCGACCCTCCAACATCCACTAAACCACCCAGGATGCTAGCTGTAAGGGAGGCGCTCACATCTAGGAGTTTGGCTTTCTCACTGAGAGAATCAGAAGCAGTGAACTTCAGATCTGTCTTGGGCTGCCGACGGGAAACTACACCCTTCTTTATTGTTTCAGTATCCCATAGAGAAATACCTGAAATGAGTGAGAGATTGCAACTTCTGTCACACAACAGTCAACTTGGAAGTTATGTCTTTAAAATAAATTGTCAAATTGTACTAGTTTCCATCTGGAAGAGTGTGGATTTAAAGCCTACCAGACATTAAATTAGCATTGTTGATCTATTCTGTATTTAGTAATAATAAGAAATATTATTATGCTCCACTTTTGTCACTGTAATAAATGTTCCACAATGAATGCACTATATTCACCTCAAAGTTTGTTTCATAAAAAGCTTCAGCTGCAAGATAATATACTGAAGAAATAGTTTATTAGTTTATTAAGTTAGTTTATTGCACACCCGCTGCTGACCAACATGGATAAAAATAACCTCTCTGACTAATTAAACCTTGGATATATGGGGATAAATTTATGACTGTAAAATTTATCCTGAATTTATAGATTTCTCTAAAGCTGATTTGTGACACTGTCCATTGTTTAAAGAGCTATACAAATAAATTTGAATAAATCAGAAAATTATAACTTTAAATCCCCGGACTACCAGCAGAGCCAAATTTAGAAGAGTGCTGAGTACATCAATATATGACATTACTTTTGGTGTGATGAGGATATATAAAAGTAAAATCATGATTGGTTTCATGATCGTTTTAGAGGTACAATCTACTGTCAAACAATTTTGCTTTCATCTTATAAATTCTGACCTACTTTTATTTTTCTCTTAGTGCAGTAAACCTCCAGCAGGCTGCTTCTGTGGCTCTCACTTTGACATCTCTATGCTTATATTGTAGCTGTCTAGCTTTCAAACAGCTACACACCAATGACAATTTATAAGACAAAAGAATGCATTCATTAAAAAAAAAACTTTAATCAGTATAATAACTGTTATTACAAAATAGTGCAAATATTTAAATAGTTTCTGCAACTCTTCTGTTTCCTAACATTCTAATTTGAGCCTAGATTATTGAAATTGAGCCTAGATTATTAATAATCATTAGAATATATTAAATAACTTTTTAAAAACAAAATACCATTAGATTACAGCCCTTTGGGGTCTCACAAAAATAATGTTGTGGTCTTGGTAGAATTTAAGTTTAACATTCCTGGCTTAGTTTTAGATTTCCAGCAATTATTTAAATAAATAAATAGATTGACATGTCTACAGGATAGTATTGAGCTACAAGAACACACTGCCCTTGTGGGTGGCTGAAAAAACATACTGTATGGCAAGGAGCCTGCACATCTCCATTATGATACATATGTTAGATTTCATCAGCAAGCATGCCCAGCCAGACATTTTGACTATTAACACTTGACAGTGTTTGAAGGCAACATTGTGTTTACCAGTGAATTGGGTGATTTATTTTTAATAGCCTATGCTTTAATAATGTAATGGAACATACAAGTGCATTACTATGCAACCAATGAGTTTATTTAACAGTAAAGTAACACTTGGATTGGGTAACGTTAAAGACTGTAGGATGTTTACCTGGAATGACAGAATCACTGCGGCAGTCATACAACATGCCAGGATGCAAAGCCCTTCCTAGGGCTGACATTTCAATTATTTTGGCCTCCATACCTGTAAAAAAATACAATGCGAAAGTACTGCTTTATAATTACTACTAAAAGTTTCATACCATAAGATCAATCACATAGTAATATTAGTAGCAGTAATAATAGAAATAGCTAGTCATCTCACCTGGTGTGTTGTTCTCACAAATAAATGAGTTCAGTAAAGGTGACTATACACAGCCCTAAACTACTTCCTCTGAATTTTATCTGTAGTTTGTCAGATATTTATAGCTAGCTCAGTTTTTTTTTTAAAATGTCACCTCAGGAATTCACTACCAATTAAAGCAAATAACCATTTTACCTGGAGCACAGTGAAGCTGATCCAACCTCTTAAAGAAAATTGGCTGTGTTTATTTTTTCACAGACATTTCACATGCTTTACAGTTAGACTTACTTATGGGTATACAGTTGAAAGCTCTACATAATTAATATATGATACACTAGTGGAAATCGTTAACAATAATTAAGTTTGAACATGTTGTTACCACACAAATATAAGAACAGATTTCTATGTGACTATAATCATTAACACAAAATGGTCTGTAACTGAAAATGAAGGGTGTTTAGTTGAATAATAGCTCTTTATTAAAAGGGAGTCATAAAGGTTATTGCAATGTCTATGTAATCATAAATACTGTTGTAATGTCTATTGCGTCCAATGTATAATTTGTGTCTACTGCACTGTCTGATCCTGCTGCACTGTTTGTTGTATTTTCTGTTGTTGTTGTTGTTGTTGCTGCTGCGCTGTATGTTTTGATACACTGTTTAATGTTGTACACTGGCACCAAACCAAAACCAATTCCTTTGAGCACAACTCATAGGCAATAAAGTGTTTCTGGTTCTGATTCTGATACTGAGTCTGATAGGGTTTAAAACTACATATTTCACAGGCCTTTACAGGTTTTAAATTACTAGTCTGTCATTCCTAGGACTACAACTGATGGTATTTTACCAGGTTTGTAACACAGCCATTGTAATGCATGTCCATTTATAGAAAAATAAACACTGTAGATCGGTTTTAAGTAAGAATTGTTTTGAAGTTTGCTTCCTGATTATAGGATGTTGATTTGTTGAACATCTGCAATACGATTAGCTTTGGTACATTGCATAAGTTCTTAATAACTATTAAATATTCTATAGAAATCAATAAACTCTTAAATTTTTTAAGTCTTAGACAGACAAGAAAGTCTTTGTCTGGCCATGGATGTGATAGATATTCATAGATATTTAATCTCAACTCATGTTTAATTCGTTTATGCTCAACTACATTCCATCAAAAATGGATTAGAACTCAGTGCTCCAGTTGTTATAACATACTGGAATATAACATACTGTACCTTTACCAAGACGTGCCTAAATAAATTATCCTTGCATAGATAACTATTTGATGTGGGTTATAAGTGTACAGATACTCTCTTGGGAAAGCATTTGATTAGTGTCAATTATAAACAAAATATAATTTTAAGTAAATGGGCAGTCGCGCCATAGAGCTCCAAGGAACTCTACATTTGAATGATGTGGGTTTTTTTTAAAACGCTTGTTTTTTTGTAATAATTTAGTCATTTAAAAATACCTGTATTTAATACTGCAACCAATGTTGATGATCATCATACAGTCATTTATGTAACACCAACCCCTTTCTGAACACTAGTATATTAGCTCTTGTTCCACATTATCTGATAATTGTTGTTTTATATATATGATATATAGCCCCTTTATATTTATTTATATTTCAGTTTCCTTGCAAAGTTCTTTTGTACATGTAGATGAAGTTTCTTAAAGTACGCTGAGTATTCTCCAGTTTAGGTTCGGTTTTTTTACTTTATTATCTGTCACAAATTCCATGCTTTCGATATATTTATATACAATCATTGAGTGATGTCAGTACTGCCAATTACTACAGTACAATCACCAACAAAGTAATAAATACAGACTGTCCTTTGATTCCATGTCCCATATTTAAGCATCAGAAGAATTTCTCATGAGAGAATGTTTGATTAAAAATAATTTGCATACAAAATACATAAACTGTCATCAATTGATCATTTTAAGTAAATGGGGAGTCTCGCCTCAGGGGACATTGGAATTTAATACTGTTTTTAATAAAAAACCTTTTGTAAGAAAATACCAATTATATCCATTTATAATTAACATCACAATATTTAAGAATATGTGGCATTCTTAAAATGGAAGTCTTTTAAGTAGACCCACAAATATGCATGATCAAGGAATTCTGTTTATTGCAGTAACTTTATTCTTCACAAATTCTCAGTGCAAAAACTGACCCTTTTAAATATGTGTATAACTACAAATACTATCCAATCTCTGTACTGTATAATACATTCCTTATATCTAAAATTTTGTGAAATCTCTTGTCCAGCTGCTCTGTTCTGAAACACACAAGCATAGTGTATTTCACAATCATGCTGGCTACAGGTCAGTGAACTACTGCTTGCCTCAGATTTTTAGATTATTTTCATTTTTTTTGCTGTTGAAATGCAACATTTTACAGAACTGACTGTGGTATTTGAATAGACAGGCATGAAAACACAGTTAGTTTAGATAGACAAGTTCGATCCTGGATTACTGTAGATCTTTTTTACTGACTGTTACTGGTTTGGCAGAGGTACTCTACCAAGGCTCCGCTTCCTTGTTCTGCTGAGGGCAATTATCCACTTCCTTGTTCCATGGAGGACATGGAGGCTCTGCTCCCCTACCGTTCTGAAGACGTTGCCCTGCCCCACCCCGCTGAAGATATCATGCTGCCCCCTTGCTTGGCTGAGGACATCGCGCCGCCCCCTGCTTGGCTGAGGACGTCGCTCCGCCCCCTACTTGGCTGAGGACGTCGCTCCGCCTCCTTGTTTCATCATCGTTGTCACTCCCCCCTCTGGCCTCACTGTGTTCATCACTTCCCCCTTTGGCCTCGCCATGGTTGCTGCTCCAGGTCCAGTCCCTTCTAAGGTTGGGCACTTCAGGAGCCATATCTTGTGGGGGTTATGTCATGGCCACCAGGGGCAGTGGACCACTAGGGGGCACCCTTACTCACTGTGTAGAACTACTTCTGCTGTCTGCCTCATTTCCTGTTGCACACCTGTTTTGAATTTCCCCGTTATCTACCCTATTAAGTTCTGTGTTTTTCCCCCCTTTGATTTTGGGAGCATTAAGCTTATGTCTGTGCCCGTGTTTGTGTGCATGATTAGATTAGTTACGGTTTGCCCAAAAGCAAGCCCACTGCACAAGCATTGTGCATAGCCAATGCAACAATTTGGAATGTCCTGGAAAAGAAAGAAAATTGTGGTGTTTTAACAACCAGACATCGAACAGGTCAACCAAGGAAAACAACAGAAACATTGGGAGAACTGTGAAGAAAACCCCAAAAACAACAGCCAGTGATGTCACCAACAACCTCCACAGGGCAAGGGTGAAGGTGTCACAATCCACCATTCAAAGAAGACTTTGAGAGCAGAAATATAGAGGCCACACCACTCATCAGCAGTAAGAATCAGAAGGCCAGACTGGAATTCACAAAGAAATACACAGATGAGCCAGAAAAGTTCTGGAACCCAGATTAACCTCTAGCAAAGTGATGGAAAGGTCAAAGTGTGGAGAAAGAAAGGATCTGCTCATGATCCTGAACATATGAGCTCATGAGTCAAGCACTGTGGAAGTAGTGTCATGGCTTGGGCTTGCATGGCTGCTTATGGAACATGCTCACTAATCTTTATTGATGATATAACTCATGATGGTAGCCCCAGAACGAATTCAAAAGTCACAAAACACACTGCCAACAAAACAAAGGACTTTATCGGGGGAAAAAGTGGAAGGTTTTAAACTGGCCAAGTCAATTCAATTCAATTCAATTTTATTTGCATAGCGCTTTTAACAATGGACATTGTCACAAAGCAGCTTTACAGAAATAAATGGATTCACAAAAAATATATTGTAAATATTTGAATTTATCACTTTGAATTTATCCCTAATGAGCAAGCCACCTTAACCCAATTGAGCAGCATTTTACCTCTTGAAGAGGAGACTGAAGGGAGAAACCCCCAAAACAACAACAACTGAAATAAACTGCAGTACCTGGAAAATGCCTGGAAAAGCATCACAAAAAAAGAATGCAACCAAATATTAAGTGTTATTTACTTTAATTTACTATCTGTTCCAATACTTTTGTTCACATAAAAATTTGAGTGGTCTGCCACCAAAGGTGCCATGTTCTAAGTTGTTTAACACATTTAGATGTAAATATCAGGAAATGAAATCTGAAATTCTGATCTGTTGTCCCATATTCATCCATTGAATTCAAACTCAGATGTCTTCAGTGTATAGCAAAAACAAAAGAATTGGCCTTGCCGTTCCAGTACTTTCGGAAAGGACTGTGTATCTCCTGAACAAGAATGATGACACATAAGCAAACATTTGGTATCCTTTTGACTGAGATTGTCCCTTTTAATCTACTTCCATTCCTATCCTATGTTTTAATGAACTTCCTGATTTGATTAACATACTTGTGTAAGTGTGAAAATGAGGCCTGACCATTCTTTGTGACTATGTTGACTGGGATATTTGAGTTAACAGCTTATCAGTCTTACAACTTGGGAGAGAGGAATCTGAGGTGTTTGGGTAGAGATCAGACCACATCAAAAATATCTTGCCTAGCAGACTCTGTAATTTCTTACATGATGTAGTTGGTCAGGGTTTTCAGCCTATGGCCAGGCAATTTGCAGTCTAACAGCAGTACAAATACACTTTTTTTGTACATGCTGAATTATAGAATGTAACCCTTCCCTTCTCATGTAGGGCACTCATGTACACCATATGGATGACCACCATCATCCTTGTGCTGAAGAAGTCATCAGTGACTATTGACACCATATCCTCTGCCATTCAGCTGTCTTTGACCCACCAGGATTCAATTCAACATTGTCACAAAGCATCTCTACAGAAATCTGAATATGGATTTAGATTTAGATCCCTAATGAGCAAGCCTGAGGTGATGGTGGCAAGGAAAAACTCCCTGAGATGACATGCGGAAGAAACCTTGAGAGGAACCAGACTCAAAAGGGAACCCATGCTCTTTTGTATGACACCATATAGTGGGATTATGAATTATGAGTCCCAGATGCACTTGCACATGCCAATCCACTGTCAACAAACCTAAGTTACTTCGTGAGAGAGTGTGTGTGTGTGTTGGGGGGGGGGGGGGGTTGTTGGGGGTGGACAGCATCCAAACATCCCAATTTACCACAACTCTTTATGCCCACGAACCCTCCAGATCTATGCCTTTACCCAAGAGAAAAGCTATTAACAAAAGGCTTGACTAAACAAATGTTTTCAGCCTAGACTTAAAGACTGAGACTGGGCTTTGTAAGAAAAAGCTCTGCCCCCTGCTGTAGTCTTTGTTATTCTAGATACTAATAAAGATACAAAGAGCCTGCATCTTTTGACTGAAACACGCATGGTAGATCATAAAAGACTAAAAGTTCGCTCAGGTGCAATGGTGCAAGATTATTCAGCGCTTCAGGTCAATTAAATTTTTTTGTGTAGCACTTTTAACAATGGACATTTTCACAAAGCAGCTTTACAGAAATATGCTAGGGATAAGATAGGAGTGATGCTGTCAAATCTCCTGGTTCTAGTAAGGACTCTGGCTGCTGCATTCTGGACTAACTGGAGCTTGTTTATGCACCTACTGGAACATCCAGGCAGCAAGACATTAAAGTAGTCCAACCTAGATGTAACAAAAGCATGAACTAATTTTTCTGCATCTTGTAATGACATTATATTTCTTACCTTAGCAATATGTATGAGACAAAAGAAGGCTATTCTATTAATATTATCTACATGAGCTTCAAATGAAAGACTGGAGTCAATAATCACACCAAGGTCTTTTACTGCTGCACATGAACTGAAAGTTCCAGAGTTACTACGTAATCACAAACCTTACTTACAGCTGCCTGTAGTCCTTGTGTTTTGTCAGAAATAGAGTAGGAGGTCTTTATTAAGCTGGTGTCTCTCATCTGGATATACTGAAACATATAGCTGTGTATCACTGACATAACAGTTGAAGCTAATACCATGTTCATGAAAAATTGTACCCAGAGGTAGCATATATACAGAAAAGAGCAGTAGGCCTAAAACAGACACTTGCGGAACACAAAACTTTAATTTAGTATGCATAGAGAAGCATGCAAAGAGTATAGGTGTGTACCGGGAGCCAGGGCACCAGACATAGCAAGTAATCTTAGGGTCCTAGGAAAGCCTAGGTTTTCAAAGATAGTTATTCATGTAGGAGTTAATGATATATGCCTTTGTCAGTCAAACATTACTAAGAGTAACATTTTAGAAGTGTGTAAATTAGCGAATTCGATGTCAGATGTCTTCCCCTATCCCGATGCGGCGTGGCGATGTAGCTTGCAGCAGGTTAAGGTCACTGAACTGCTGGATGTCCAGGTGGTGCTCCAAAAACAATGTGCGCTTTATAGATAATTGGAGTAGTTTTGAGGAAAACTGGCCTGTTAGGGTGGGGCGGTGCTGCACTCATTTCTTGTAGCAAAACTCATAGTCTCAGAGGCCTAGTTAATCGGTGACAATCCAGATCCAAGGCCTGGGAGCAGACAAGCAGGCTAAACCAACCATCTGCTAGCTGCATATTGAGACTGTGTCTCTTCCCCAAGCTAAACAAAAATGTAGAAATACTCAGAAAGTTTGTTTTAGTAACCTAATTAACATAAAATTAAATCAAACCAAATACATAGCCAGCACCTTTGATCTGAAGCTAGGACTGTTAAATATTAGATCTCTTACATCTAAAGCTCATGTAGATAATATCACTAGGATCACTTGCTTTCATCTCAGAAATATTGCTAAAATAAGAAATATATTGTCACTACACAATGCAGAAAAATTAGTTCATGCTTTTG
>CM075019.1:23458320-23468328 GCA_037576675.1 Pangasius sanitwongsei | reverse complement strand
TTGGTTTTGTTCAGCACTTTGGTCAGTGTAATGCTGAATTTAAATGTGCTTTATAAATAAAACTTACTTACTTACTTTAGAGGAGAGCACAAACAAATCACAAAGTAGAAACCTGAGAGCATGAAATTGTTCATGGTACACACTTCTGATTGCATGACCTTGATTTTGTATCTCATGGCCATTATCTAAATTGTGTGCACAATTTAGTGTGTTTTGGCACCACTGTGTACTGTAACAAAGTACATATAATTTTTAAGTACTCAATTTTTGCAACTTTTACTCCATTTTTTCTGCAGCATGTCAAGCATTAGTTATTGCTCTGAAGTAGGAGAAACCCTGATTGCAACAAATTCAGATATTTTTAGACACTTTCAAATTGAAGTAAACCAATCATAGTGCAGTTTACCTTTTAACCAAGACAGCTAGCAGTGACATACATTCCCACTCAAATATGCAATTAAAAAAAAAAACTGTACTCACCTTTAAATACAGAGATGAAACACATACATAAACACACGTATAATTCTGACAACCCTCTTCTTTCTCAAATGCATGTCATAGTTAATTTTGAGCATTTCACCTTACACACACACACCTGATCATCCTCCATGCACATGTTTTACACATGTTTTATGCTGCTGCTGCTACTTTTATGTTTACACTACTTCAGCTATTTATATCAAACTGTAATATTTGCACTATTGTCACTTGGTCACTTTAAACACTTTAAACTACAAGCGTTGTAGTCATTGTACTGTCTTGTTCTGTCTTGTGCGTCCGCACATGTTTGCACTTGTGCACTTTATGTATAAATTATGTCATCCCTGTAGTTCTGTGTTGTTTGGTGTTTGTCTTATGTAGCACCTTGGTCCTGGAGGAACGTTGTTTCGTTTCACTATGTACTTGTATATGGCTGAAATGACAATAAACTCCACTTGAACTTGACTTGACTTGACTTGAGTCTTGTTTTTTTTTAATAGCACATTTGAGTGGGAATGAATGTCATTGCATAAGGAAATTTATTTATCAGGGCCTAAATAACAATTGTGTGGTCCTCAACAACGTCTATAAATAAACAAAGAACTTCAGATAGATTTCAATATGTAGCATTTTTCCAAAATGTATGCCCTATTATTCAGTAACGTGTAGAACCACCTTTTGCATCTCTGAGGCCACAGCTGATGTCCTTTCTTCCTGAGTGCTCCAGAACACCGTACTGCCAAAAGTTCTGGTTTTATAGAGGTAGTCACACTTCTTGATGATTAACTAATCTTATGCATTTCATTAGTAACATCTGGCTGTTAATTACTCTCTTAATGATTGTGGGAGTAGGAAGAGTGTAGTTATTTTTTCCCACCAGGTTTCCAAATGTTTTTGGGGAAAAATGACTACATATTAAAATTTGTTATGTTTTTTTTTTGTTGTCACCTGAGATTATTTGTTTGTTTATAGAAGTTGGTGGGGACCACCCAACTGTTATGTAGGTTCTAATAAATAAAAAGATGGAATTGAAGGAGGGTGTACTTTCTTTTTCCCATGATTGTATTTTCGATTAGAAATACGTCATACACACATAACAAACACACAGAATGGAGTGATCAGGGTGGAATGTAGGCTCTGATGAGTGATCCAATGACACAGACACACACACCCTATTTCACTACCTGTGTGTGTGTGTGTGTGTGTGTGTGTGTGTGTGTGAGAGAGAGAGAGAGAGAGAGAGAGAGAGCACGAGTGTGTGAGTTTTGAGGTGTTCCTCTGCTCTAAATGTTCCCAAACTGGTTTAGCATGATTTTTTAAACACAGGTTTGGCTTAAGGAGATAAGTGTGTGTGTGTTCATTAGAGTTGAGACAGCAGTGTTAATGGTGTTCATGTCAGTGTTTTATGATCATGTGTTTTTAGATTAAAACTTTATCGATGATGGCGGTGAATCTGAGTAAACACGGTGCAGCGCTCTCAGATGCTTATAATGAAGTGGTGAACGGAAAAACTGACACTGACTGGTAAGATGCACAACTTATTACACTTTACACACAGCTATACACACAGGTTTACACATAGCTATACACACACTATCACACAATAACACTCACTAAAATAGACTATCATGCACTAACACACAGTAACACAGCTTAGCACACACTAATAGACACTAATTCACACTAAAACAACCTAGGACACACTCAGACATTAACAGAAACTAACACACACTATCACACACTAACACACACTACTGCACAATGACACACACTGTCACACACTAATACACACTAGTGAGTTTGGACTTTAGAGAAAAACAGTTTTCTCTTTGTCATTTGTCATTTGCGCTGTGTATCTGTATTTCAGGGTTTTATTCACATATGAAGGAAACAGCTATGATATCCAAGTAGCAGCAAAAGGAGGTGTGTGGGTGTGTGTGTTCAGGTGGAGGTTTGGGTTAATCATGTTCCTTACTGTGTTCACGTGGAGGTTTGGGTTAATCATGTTCCTTACTGTGTTCAGGTGGAGGTTTAGATGAGATGGTGCAGGAGCTTGACGTGGGTAAAGTGATGTACGCATTCTGCAGAGTGACTGATCCGAATTCCGGAGTGACGAAATTTATTCTCATTAACTGGGTGAGTTAAAACAGAGGAATGGTGTTAATTAGAGATCCTTTAAAGAGCTTTCAGTAAAATGCCATTCAGAAGAACTGCAGGAAATATACTGTGTGTGTGTGTGTGTGTGTTTAGACTGGTGAAGGAGTGACCGGTATGAGGAGAGTTGTGTGTGCTAATCACTTCCACACCATGGCCAGTTTTTTAAGGGTGAGTTTTACATTTATTAATATGGAGAAGATGAAGATCATGTGATGTGTGTGTGTGTGTTTTATTTCTCTGCCGCAAATCAATTATTCTGTTTTGCAAATATTTTGCAGAATACCGTCTCAAATATTCAAATATTCTACAGGGACAAGAAAAGCTCAAGATTTAATTCATTTTAATCAGTTATGAGGTGGTAAATTAACTTTTTTGTTGTGAGAGAGATATTAACTGTTTGAGGTTTAATAATTAATGGAAGAGGCCTAGTTCAAGCACTAGAAGTAGGCATAAAATAAAATGGGATTGAATGAGGTCTGTAAGTGGTGTGTGCAGGTGTGAACTGGCCTTTAGTATTAATCAGAGATGGAACATTTTATTTTTCTCTGTTTAAATAGTGGCAACGAAATACTGAATACCTCGTTGTCAACGGCTGATAGCTGCTGATCAAGAACAACACGTTGGGCAAGAGCTGTTAGTTTCACTCACATAGTGCCATCTGTAGATATTTTTCTCGCCTAGCTAGTGCTGCTAGTAGTAAACTCCTCATACCTTGAGTTTTATGTTTAAGATGTTTTATCGGGTTACTTGTATTGTAGGAAGATGCTGTATTTTCACAGAGCACAGTTTGTAGTCTGTTTTTATGCTTTCCTTTGATCAATATTTGTAAAATATGTCCGGATTGCTTCACACAGTATCACCTGGTATCAGATGCTGGTATTGGGGCATCTTTTGCAAGTAATACGTAGTATTTGGCCGATACCTAATACCAGTGTGAATATCAATGCATTCCTACTTTTAATAGTAGACACTGTCACATCACAGCTTTACAGAAATCCAGATGTACATTTAGATCCATAATGAACAAGACGGAGGCGACAGTGGTGAGGAAAAACTCCCTGAAAAGAAATGAGGGTGAAACCCTGAGAGGAACCAGACTAAAAAAGGGAGCCAATCCTCTCCTGGGTGAGACCAGATAGTGTGATTATAAATCATTATAGAATACAGCTGTAGAAGAGTAAAGACAAACACTTCTGAGTGTGTTTACAGGATGATCAGTATGAGCAGATTGTGTATGAGTGTCCTGGAATGAGCACAGGACAGTCCTTATGATTGTAGCAGCAGGTCTTGGCCACAATCTAGATTCAAGATTCAAAGGTTTATTTATCATGTAGCTCTGAAGACTGTGCATAACAAAATAATAAATATACAGACAATATAACAATGGGTATAAGGTAAGAGGGGATGCAAGACAATAGAAAATAACATAAGATCATTCAGAATAATTAGACAAGCAACACACACATACAAAGAGCATACAAAATACATGTATGTATGTATGTATGTATGTATGTATGTACATGTATATACACTAAAGTGGCCTGTGTATGTGCAAATGTGCCATATGTGGCATACAGTATATAAGCTTTTTTTGCTGGTGCTGTGCATGTTTGCATTTAGCGTCATGTGCAGAGGAGCTGGAATGGTCTTCAGGAATTCAGGGTTCTGACGGGTTAGGGGAAAAAGATCCTCCTTAGCCTCTCAGTCCTGCCATGTGGTTGCTGTGGAGCTTTCCAGACCAAAGCCATCCGAATAGTTCATTGTTGGGGTGTATTGGATCTTTTGGGATTATTTCTGCTCTGGTATTGCACCGACTGGTGTAGATGTCCTGCAGACTGGGCAGTGCTGAACTGATGATCTGTTCACCATCCTCTGCAGGGCTTTGTTGTCCACAGCACTGCAGTTACTGTACCAGGCAGTGATGTTTCCAGTGAGATTGCTCTTTATTATGGATTTATGTATAGCTGAGGAGATGTGAAACATCCACAATTTGATGTTTGAAGAGGCCATGACAGGTCCTTGAAGAGGTTTGAAGAGCCCATGACAAGCTGACGTGTACACTGAGGTACCTGAAGCTGCTCACTCTCTCCATTAGGGTCCTGTTGTTCATAAGAGCTGTGTATGTCCTCTGTTGCTCCCTTCTGAAGCCCACAACCAGTTCTTTAGTCTTGCTGATGTTTAGTCTGGCACCACTGGAATAGCCTATTCACTTCATCCACATAGGCCTTTTCATCATTCTTGGTCATCATGCCTACCACCACAGTGTCATCCACAAACTTGTGGTGTTGGATCAGTGGGTGGCTACCTAATCATGTGTGTATAGAGTGTACAGTATAGGGCTCAAAACACAGCCTTGGGGAGCTCCAGTGTTGAGAGTGAGGGCAGAATGAGGAGCACAGTCCCAGCTACCTGAGCTTACCAAACAGCCTAGGGGGATTATGGTGTTGAAGGCTGAACTGTAATCAATGAACAGCAGTCTCACATGGGCAGAGAGGAGCAGATGAGGTCAAAGCACTTCATCACCACAGAGGTCAAGGCCAATAATAGTGGATCTCTTAACGCATGTGGGGACAATGGACTGTGTCAGGGACAGATTGAAAATAGTGGTTAGCACAGGAGCAAGTTGGTCAGTGAATGTTTTCAGAAACCTTTCAAGTTTATCGCCTGGGCCCATTGCCTTGTGCACGCAAGCATGCAGCCTTGTGATACGTCTGTGCTTAGGATGATGGTGGAGGAGGACTCTAACCAACTCTAGCCAACTCTAACAGACTGGGGTCTGTTGGTCAAGTCCAGAGTACAGTTGTAGAGAGTGGGACTGATACCAAGACTGGAGAGTTTGGAGATCAGGAATGACAGGTGATGAGTGCCAAAGATGTGGAGGCATAAAAAAAACAAAAGAAAAAACACAGTCTTAGCAGAGCAGCCTTGACAGCATCTGAACTTGTCCACGCAATCTTGATTTATCAGACAAAGACTTCAATTCAATTAAATTTTACTTATGTAGTGTTTTTACAAAGGACATTGTCACAAAGCAGCTTTATTGAAGTCTGGCATTATATAAAATATATAATTGTAACTTTTAAATTTATACCTAATGAGCAAGCCAGAGGTGGCAATGGCAAGGAAAAACTCCCTAAGGTGACAAGAGGACGTAACCTTGAGAGGAACCAGACTCAAAGGGAACCCATCTTCTCTTGGTTAACACTGGATGATAGTGCGATTATAAATAAATTATTTTCTATAACTGTATACTATAGGGTTGAGCAGTGCTAAGTGTGTTAAAAGGAACTGTGTGTGATGTTAATGTGTTAAAAGTATGAACATCATTAGAGTGTTAACTTTAAGCAATTACTTATTATTAATAATTACAGATTATTAGGTATGCTCTTGTCCTGTAAGTGTTTAAGAAGATGGTGCAAACTGGGACTCCGGCAAGACTAGCTATCACAGCATAACTAAGAAAAAGCCTTTATAAGAGGGAGAGTCAGAAGGTATCACAGACCTGAGGGCACCCTGGGACATAAAGCGGCCAGCCACTCCACTGTCAACAAACCTGAGTGAATGTGTAAGAGTGAGGGGGGCGACAGCATCGAAACATCCCAGTTCACCAAAACACTCTATGTCTTCGATCTTATCTGCAAAGGGCTGGTGTGGCTGCAGGCTTTCTTTCCAGACAAATAGGAGGCACATTTGATAGTTGATTGGAGCCCAAGAAGGGCTGATTAAACCTAGTAGAAACAGGTGTGACTCCTGCCTGGTTGGCCTTCGGCCACACAGGCCCTTTGTGGACAAAACTGAAGACTTGTAATGTATCGCAAATAAAACTACTGCTAATGACAAGGAAGAATGACTAAACATCCTGCATTCAACAACAAGCTGAATATTTCCTATGTTTATCTCTCACCCCTCACACGGACTGTTCACACCCCTCCCATCTGGACTCAGGCTACGGAGCATCCGGGCCAAGTCCTCCAGACTTCTGAACAGTTTCTTCCCACAGGCAGTCAGGCTGCTGAACAGATCTGCCTGATGGACATTTACACTTTCAGGTTGAACTTCTATCTCAGCCCAATTCCCATCTAATGCGCTACCTACTGCACCCAGCACAGCTATAACACTTTAACCTGTACACATTGTCTGTACTTCTGACAATGTAAAAATCACAAAGGACTATTGCCTATTACTGTGCACTGTAATAATACATGTACAGTGGTAATTTATCCACTGTCTACCATCTAGACTCTACTGTCCTGTGCTTAATGGTTGTATAGTCTACTGTATATTGTTGTGTATAGCCTATTGTATAGTGTTTTGTTTGGCCTGTTGTCTGACTGTTTGCACTGTTGTCTGCTGCTGTTTCCTTTTAAATGTAGCACCATGTACCAAAGAAACACTATTTTATCCCTCACTCAACTCATCTGTGGAGAGAAGGAAAGACAATCAAGCTGACTTTGACTTTGAATGTTAAACATACCTTAGTCAAAACTTTGTGAAGATGATTTTCGTCTCTGACATGGATGGCCTCCTTTTGCTGAAGGGGAAAGTGAAAAATACAACAAATGAAAATGATAGCACAAAAATTATTGATAAAAAAGAAAAAGCGGTATTGTTTAAATGCTGACACAGGTACTGAAACAAACTCCCAGCATACGATTTGAAGACAGGAACTACATCACAGGAACTAACCTAAATGTTTCTTCAGGAGCTACAACCAGACATCAGAAGTATAGCTTAACAGACATAGAGAGAGACAGAGGCAGAGAAAAAATGGCAGATTATTAGTTATGTTCTTGTCCTACAGTGGTTTAAAGTGGTTTACAGGCAAAGACTCTGGTAGCTAGAACAGCATACCAAAAAGGAACGTAAAAGTTGTCTGCTATTCCACCGTCAACAAACATTAGTGAATGTATGGGGGTGGGGGCAACAGCATCCAAACATCCAAAACTATCTATGCCAATGAACCTTCCAGATCCATGCCTCTACCTGGCTGTTAAACTACTACTACTGTACTGACTCCACCTAGTGCATTTTAGAATCTAGTTACTACAATTAGGTTTGACCAATCAGTAGTGTGCACTATTTTTGCACTACCCATATGAAACTGTTTAGTGACCTTGGTATCCCGACAACAAGGTTAAAAAAATTCAGTATGGGTACTGAGTTCCAATACTCAGCAATGGGAACGATTAGAGTGTGGCATGATAGTGGTAAGGAAAACAGTCATCACCATATAAACTCCATCTGAATCTCCTGGTAAACTTTTCAGGTTCAGTAAACAGTGACGTTGGTGTCCATAAAAGCAGGGCATCCATAAGAGTTCAGTATCGGCAGGTTAAAGTGAGGACTATGGGCTGAGAGACTAGAATATCAGCAAGAGGAAACACTGTGCTTGGCTGTGCTTTAGCCTGAATGCTTCTGCCTGTTTCCACATTGACATCAGGATTGGACAGATTAAAAGAAGGACAGAATGACCATTTACTGTTTTGCCATTTTAATTCCCATACTGGGCATCACAGGAGTTCCTTTTTGTGTTTTTTCAGTGACCCAGAATAAAAAGTAAAATCTGAGTGAAAGCCAAAGAGCACACTGTAAGAGAATTCCCCCGCTACCAATGGGAGAGCTGGCAGGCCTGTCAGTGATGACGAGGTGATGTAGGAACGACACTAGGCACCACAAGAAGTATTTGAACTAGAAGGCACAAAGGGAACTGGAGTAACATGGACAATGGTTACGCATACCTGTATAATAAGAGGGGGAGTGGTTATAGGCGGAGCCTCAGAGAGGAAGATTTCATGGCCATAGCTATTGTATTATGTTATTGTGTGTAGTATTGACACAAATGTGTGTTGTATTTGTGTGATTGCAGGGAGCTCATGTGACAATTAAGGCGCATTCAGAAGACGATGTTGAACCTGACCTCATCATGAATAAAGTCTGTCAGGCTGTAGGAGTGAATTACAGCTTACACACTGACTCAAATCAATTCAACAACACTGCAGCTTCACATCCTGTGGTGAGACACTACGTGTCAATCTTTTATAAACAACATCGTGAGATATACATTGTGTGTTTATAGCATGCATACCATGGTGTTTATAAAAGATTGCACAGGGAAAAACACACAGCGCATTCTGGATGATTTCAGATTTTACTATAGCTATTAAACCCATCAGTCTGACAGGAATAATAAAACCAGGTTTCTGTGTATGTGTGTGTGTGTGTGTGTGTGTGCACGTGTGTGTGTGTGACTGCAGGGTTCAGCATATCGCAAAACCAGCGCGTTAGAGGAAATTAAAGGAACTGACAGGGAAAACTTCTGGGCTCAGATGGAGGTGAGAGAACAGTCTAATGCATAAATAACACTAATCTAACACAGACATAACGTTTATCAAACACTCCACTTAAAAATCATCATTCACCCGTAACTCATATCCTGTATAGCACCCTACCAATCATCAAACACTAATCTAATGCTTATCTAAATATCAAGCACTTATCAAACAACAAACACTCATATAACTCTCAGATAAAGCTCAAATAACACTAAACTAAAGCACATATAATGTTAAACACCAATTTAACATTCATCTCATGCTCATATAATACTCATTAAATGCATATGTAGTGGTCATTAATCATTAAAAAATTCCGTGCACAATTACTGAAAGCTTGTAATTTGCACATATAAAGCTCATCAAATGCTAATAAACCTCACTGAGATGACAGAACAAACCATAATGCATTAAAAAGCGTACTGAAATGCAGAAGAGCAGTTCCTCATGAAATGAGCGCAGGAGGGTATGATTGTGTTTTACTCGTCTTTCTCTGCATCTCTTCATTAGAAAGAAGAAGACACTCGCCGTCTGCAGGAGCGAAAGAAAGCAGAGGAGGAACGAGAGAGAGTGGAGAAAGAGAGAAAAGAACAGGAGGAGAGAGAAACGGCTGAGAGAGAGCGATGGCAGCGAGAGAGAGCCAAACAGATCGATCAGCAGAGGTGACCAATCAGATCATCACACCAATCAGATCATTAATCAGATCATCACATTAATCAGATCATCACACCAATCAGATCATCACATTAATCAGATCATCACATTAATCAGATCATCACACCAATCAGATCATCACATTAATCAGATCATCACATCAGATCTGCTAAAGTGATATAAAATACAAGAGTGAAAATCCACTTCTCATTTGTGTTTTTGGGTGAAAAGTCTTCTGATGTTGTGGTTAGCATGGACTAGACATCACTTATGATTATAATTAGCATACCTAAACTAATTTGAAATTAAAATGAAATGTGGTAGTTTATGCAGTTAGTGTTTGTTTTCTCTGTAGTGAAGGTTTCATTCCTCTCGTCTCTCACAG
>CM075019.1:23432088-23442144 GCA_037576675.1 Pangasius sanitwongsei | reverse complement strand
TGTCATTATAGTGTAATCAGCACGAAATGAGTTTCACACACACACACTCACACACACACACACACACACAGTCCCATACACACACACACCATACACACCATACACACACACACACATTCTCTCTCTCTCTCACACACACACACACACCAAACGCACACACACATTCTCTCTCACACACACCACACACACACACACACACATTCTCTCTCTCACACACACACATACACACACACACACCATACACACACACACATTCTCTCTCACACACATACACACCATACACACACACACACATTCTCTCTCTCTCTCACACACACACACACCATACGCACACACACATTCTCTCTCACACACACACACCATACACACACACACACATTCTCTCTCTCACACACACACATACACACACACACACACCCCATACACACACACACACACACCATATACACACACACCATACACACTCTTTCTCACACACACTCACATTCTCTCTCTCACACACACACACACACACACACACACATTCTCTCTCTCTCACACACACATACACACACGCACACTCACATTCTCTCTCTCACACACACACTCACACACCATACACACACACACACACACATTCTCTCTCTCACACACACACACACACACACACACACCATACACACACACACATTCTCTCTCTCACACACACACCATACACACACACACACATTCTCTCTCTCTCACACACACATTCTCTCTCTCTCACACACACACACACTCACATTCTCTATCTCTCACACACACACACACACACTCACATTCTCTCTCTCTCACACACACACACACACATTCTCTCTCACACACACACACACACATTCTCTCTCACACACACACACACACATTCTCTCTCTCGCGCACACACACACACACTCACATTCTCTCTCTAGCACACACCCACCATACACACACACACACATTCTCTCTCTCTCACACACACACACACACTCACATTCTCTCTCTCTCTCACACACACACACTCACATTCTCTCTCTCTCACACACACACACACACTCACATTCTCTCTCTCTCACACACACACACCATACACACACACACACATTCTCTCTCTCACACACACACACACACACACACACTCACATTCTCTCTCTCACACACACACTCACATTCTCTCTCTCACACACACCCACCATACACACACACATTCTCTCTTTCTCTCTCACACACACACACACTCACATTCTCTCTCTCTCACACACACACACACATTCTCTCTTTCTCACACACACACACATATACGCACACTCACATTCTCTCTCTCTCTCACACACACCATACACACACACTCACATTCTCTCTCTCTCTCACACACACCATACACACACACACTCACATTCTCTCTCTCGCACACACACTCACACACCATACACACACACTCACATTCTCTCTCTCGCACACACACACACACACCATACACACACACACACACTCACATTCTCTCACACACACACACACACTCTCACATTCTCTCTATCACACACACCCACCATACACACACACACACACACACACACCATACACACACTCACATTCTCTCTCATACACACCCTCACACACCATACACACACACTCAAATTCTCTCACACACACACACCATACACACACACTCACATTCTCTCTCATACACACCATACACACACACACACACACACACCATACACACACTCACATTCTCGCTCTCTCACACACACACCATACACACACACTCACACACACCATACACACACTCACATTCTCTCTCACACACACACCCACCATACACACACACACACCATACACACACTCACATTCTCTCACACCATACACACACACACACACATTCTCACTCTCACACACACACCATACACACACACACTCACATTCTCTCTCACACACACACACCATACATTCACATTCTCGCTCTCACACACACACCATACACACACACACCATACGCACACACTCATATACTCTCTCACACACACACCATACACACACACACTCACATTCTCTCTCTCACACACACACTCACACACCATACGCACACACTCACATTCTCACACACACACACACACCATACACTCACATTCTCGCTCTCTCACACACACACCATACACACACACACTCATATACTCTCTCACACACACACACATTCTCTCACACACACCATACACACCACACTAAAAACACACACACTCACACACCACACACACACTCTCTCACACACCACACATACACACACACTCTCTCTCACACGCACGCTCTCACTCACTCACACACTCATACACACCACACACACACTCCCACACACTCACACACACACACACACTGTCACACACACTACACGCACACACACACAGTCACACACACCACACTCACTCGCACACACACTGTCACACACACACTCCCACACACCACCCACACTCACACACACACACACACCACACACACATTACACACACACACACACTCTCTCGCACACACACTCAAACACACACTCAAACACACACTGCACACACACCACACCACACACTCACACCACACACACACTCTCACATTCACACACACCACACACACACACACACACTCTACACACTGAAAAAATCTAGTTATTATATGATGTGTGTGTGTGTGTGTGTGTGTGTGTGTGTGTGTGTGTGTGTGTCTGCACAGGAACACAGGGGTTTGTTATCAGTTCGGTACCCAATGGAACATGGCATCGTTAAAGACTGGAATGACATGGAGAGGATCTGGCAGTACGTTTACTCTAAAGAGCAGCTGCAGACCTTCAGTGAGGAGGTACTGAACATTCACACATACAGAAACACATTAACGTAAAGCACACACACACACACACACACACACTGTCCATCTTTAAGCAGCAGTGTTCTTATGATCTTCACCATTTAAATCATGTGTGTATTGTATGTTACCGTTCTTGTGAGAAAGCACCAAAACTTTATTCTGCGCGTGTGTGCGCGTGTGTGTGTGCGCGTGTGTGTGTGCATGTGTTCAGCACCCTGTATTATTGACTGAAGCTCCTCTGAACCCGAGTAAGAACCGCGAGCGTGCAGCTGAGGTCTTCTTTGAAACCTTCAATGTCCCGGCACTGTTCATCTCCATGCAGGCCGTGCTCAGTCTGTGAGTAACACACACACACACAGGGGTATTGGGAGGTAACGGAGAGGTGATGGTAAACAGGGTGTGTGGGGGTGTGTGTGTGTGTGTGTGTGTGTGTGTAGGTATGCGACGGGCAGGACAACAGGTGTGGTGTTGGATGCGGGGGATGGTGTGACCCACGCCGTCCCGATCTACGAGGGTTTCGCAATCCCACACTCCATCATGCGTGTGGACATTGCGGGCCGGGACGTGTCCCGATTCCTCCGCCTGCTCCTGAGGAAGGAGGGATACGACTTTCACACCTCCGCTGAGTTCGAGGTCGTGCGCACTATCAAGGAGGTAGGGCACTACACGAGGGGCGGAGCCTAAACTGCATGCCTGCTAGGAGATCTGTGTGTGTGTGTGTGTGTGTGTGTGTGTGTGTGTGAGAGAGAGAGTGTGTGGTGTTCTGCGAGCTGCAGTATGTCAGCTGCACCCTCCCTGCATGGTGGCTGTTGTATGACAGCTGGGTGAGGATTGGCCAAGACCAAACTACAGAGAAAACATTTTATCATAGTTAGCCCCACCCACACAATGTGATTGGGTGAAAAGTGAGATAATAAACACCATGCTTAGTGTGTAATTAACACCTGTGTGTGTGTGTTCGTTCCAGAGGGCGTGTTATCTGTCCTTGAATCCTCAGAAAGATGAGACTCTGGAGACGGAGAAGGCGCAGTACACACTACCGGACGGGAGCACACTCGACGTAATTACATCTCTCTGTTAAACCCAGCATCACTGTGCACTGTGTGTGTGTGAGAGAGAGAGAGTGTGTGTATGTGAGAGAGTGTGTGTGTGTGTGTGTGTGAGAGAGAGACAGTAGTGTGTCTTTTGTGCTTTTGGAGCAAACAGTGTGCTGCAGTTAAACTCCTCCATGACCCCATAGTTTATTATTTTCACTGCCAGATGAATTTGGTTCTTTTGTCGGAGGGAACTGAACATGTGGGCAGAGCCAGAAACAGTGCAGGCCACTGACGCTACACAGTGTGTTATTTAACATGGTGCAGAACTATTCGGAACAATAGTGTGCAGTTTTAGATGTGTGTGTGTTTGTATGTGTGTGTTAACTGCGTAGATTGGGCCGGCGAGGTTCCGGGCCCCGGAGCTGTTGTTCCGGCCCGACCTGATTGGAGACGAGAGTGAGGGAATCCATGAGGTTCTCGCCTTCGCCATACAGAAATCAGACCTGGACCTCCGGCGTACCTTGTTCTCCAACATCGTCCTGAGTGGCGGCTCCACGCTGCTCAAAGGTGCTGCGTTAATTACTGTCTTAACCACTGCCCGTGTATTGTGTTAATCACAGTGTTAATTGCTGTGTCGGTCACTGTGGTAGCAGGAAAACCGTGTTTCTAATGACATCTGACAAGTAAAAGTAGTGTAATCATTCAGTATGTAATTAACACACTGATTAATTTACACAATGTTCAGGTGCAATGTGTGCAATTAATGTGAAGATTAACTGTGCGTGTGTGTGCGTGCGCGCGCGTGTGTGTGTGTGTGTTAGGGTTTGGAGACAGATTGCTGAGTGAGGTGAAGAAGCTCGCTCCCAAAGACGTCAAAATAAAGGTTTGTAATTTCACTGTGAAATTAACACTAACACTTTTTATCATCATTACTATTATTAACATCTCAGTGTGTGTGTGTGTGTGTGTGTGTTTCAGATCTCAGCACCACAGGAGAGACTTTACTCTACATGGATTGGGTGAGAACATATTGAACACATTTGAGTGTGTGTGTGTGTGTGTGAGAGAGAGTGAGGGAGTGTGTGTGTGTGTGTGTGTGAGAGTGAGGGAGTGTGTGTGTGTGTGTGTGTGTGTGAGAGAGTGAAGGAGTGTGTGTGTGTGTGAGGGAGTGTATAGTACATTGATTGTGAACAGGCAGAAGTACTGCAGAGTTGCGACATCACTTCCTGTGAATATATATATATATAATTCTTTGCGTTTGCAGAAGAATTCGGAGAGAATTGTGTCTGTGTGTGTGTAATACACACACCTCCTAACACTGTGTATGTGTGTGTGTGTGTGTGTTTGTGTGTGTGTGTGTGTGTGTGTGGTACAGTGGCTCTATCCTGGCTTCGTTGGACACCTTTAAGAAGATGTGGGTTTCTAAGAAAGAGTATGAAGAGGATCGAGCACGCGCCATTCACAGGAAGACCTTCTAATAAGCCCCTCCCATTGCTTCAGTCATGCCCCGCCCCCTCCAGCTCTACACTGCGGCTGATTGGGAGTGTCTGTG
This sequence comes from Pangasius sanitwongsei, assembly GCA_037576675.1. NCBI lineage: Eukaryota > Metazoa > Chordata > Actinopteri > Siluriformes > Pangasiidae > Pangasius > Pangasius sanitwongsei. The sequence goes on along the minus strand of CM075019.1, from coordinate 23,436,714 downwards.
CAGTTCTGATCTCGCTCTCACACACACACACACACACACACACACACACACACACACACACACTTATGTCCTTCAGCTTGTCCGTGTGTTCTGGTCTAAAATGAAGGGTTTTTTTTCTGTAAATGTGTGTTCGTGTGTGTTCGTGTGTGTTCGTGTGTGTGTGTGTGTGTGTGTGTGTGTGTGTGTGTGAGGGGTGTTATTGCCACTCCAGTGATGATGTCTCTCAGCTCTAGGCCATGCCGTGTTGTTAGGCAGGAAGTAAAGACAGGACATGGTGGTAAACATGTCCACACACACGTGGTTCACTCTCACACGCACACACACACACTCACACACACGCTCACACGCACACGCTCACACGCACACACACGCACACTAATCACCACTGTATTTTTCCTCCGCACTGCGCTCAAATGCTAGCCTGTTAGCTAGCTAGCAGTGTGTGAGGTATCCACTTCCTGTTCCTTTCCTGAGGATTGTGTTGTTCACTGAGGTGTGTGTTAGAGCGCACATCTCCGCATTCAGGACTCCCCGTTATTCATTATGTTGTATGAATGTGTGTGTGTGTTTTTGTTTGTTTTTTTTTGTTTTTTGTTTTTTGTTTTTTTTTTGGGGGGGGGGTGTTCGGGGTGCTGTTTGCAGAAAGCCTTTAATGCTTTCTGTAGAGGACATGTTGAAGTAGTGTGATGTCATATCCTGTGGGTTTGGCAGCATGACATGGTTTTGTCTGTTCTGTAACTGGAAGTGGGTGTGTCTTTAACACATTGGGTAACTATGACAACAACAACTGAGTGTGATCATATTGGTCACTCGATTGATAACACCACGGAAACAGCTTCAAACTCCGCCACCGATTTACGCTACAACGGTTTGTTTTTGTTTGTTTCTTTGTTTTGTTTTTTTTATTTATTTTGATTTTGCTATGGAAACTTTGTTAGCATTAGCCATATAGCCAGTCAGTTTATTATAGTCACCAGTAAAGCATGTGATATTAACCCCCCAAACCCCCATTCAAATTCTGATCACATTCCACTATGTGTGTGTGTGTGTGTGTGTGTGTGTGTGTGTGGGGTGATAGAGCAGGTTTAATGATTCAGGATTAAGAGATAGACAGTGTGACAGAAAGTCAGAGTAGTGCAGTGTATCATTATTAAAGCATCTCAATTTCATTATATTAGCTTTTTACACACACACACACACACACACACAGATGACTGATCACAGTGGCGAATAAATCTGAAAATGTGGCCAGAGATTTGTTTCATAAGAAATGAAAACTGAAATGTTTCAATTTAAAATTTCTCCTTTACAGACAGAAGCTCTGCACACGAACACTCTTTACTGCTGATGTATAAATTATAAATAAATTAATTAAAAGCCTCATCTGGTGTTTCTGTAGCAGAAATGTCCACCAGTCTGATCTCTCTCTCTCACACACACACACACACACACACACACACAGTGTACAGCAGGGGTATCCAGAGTCCCGCCATGTTACACATATTTATGACTGTGTGTGTATATATATATATATATATATGTATGGTGTCGAGAACCAAAGAGCACTAACACGTACATTATTCATTATTCCTGCAGCTCAGGCTTTTGTAAATCCAAATGTGATGATTAAATTACACACTGAGTTTTTCCTCCTCACATTAAACATGTCACAGAGTAAAATCTGAGACGCAGTGTTGAGGAATCTGCATTTATCAGCTGTTACTGTTCAGATGAAATGATCCTAATTTCACCCCTCAGCGGTGCTTTAGGAGTGGCGTCTGATGGAGTTACAGCATTTTATCTCGAAAAACGTCAAAATTGTTGAAGGAAAATCTGAGGGTTTTCACAGATTTGACATTTTGAGGTGAATTTTGTCATTTTGAGGTGAAAGTATTGAAAAATATAGAAAAAGTAGCTGCTGGAGAATAAACATCAGGTTATGTAATGCTAAAATCCTAAACAAAATATCACTAACTGGAATTTCTACTGTACCTTCCCCATTTCAAACAAAAACTAAAGAAAAAATACAAAAATCTTCCCTTTCTCTTTACAAAACTCCAGGAAGAGAACATTTTGACTTGTAGAAAATAGAATTTCACTGTCTCAGGAAACAGAATCCATTATATGAGTCAATATGTAGGTTATATGGGTTTATGAGTTATATTAAACTTTTTGTCAACACTTATTGCCATTAACATAATTATATAATATGAATCTAATTACAATCTTAATTTTTTACACTGTTTCAAATGATGAATTAAATTCAGTAAACATTGTGCACTTCTACACAGATGTTTACAATAATTAACTCTAATTGTGTGTTAATGTGCATAAAGAGTTTGATTAAATCAGTAAAAACTGAAACTGCGTCTCATATGCAGGAGTCTGAAATCCAGGAAGCTCTAGTTTTTATCAGAAACAGGTTTCAGTCCTGAAAAGTGGAAATCTGAGAAGAGCAGAAGGAACGAGAGAATGAGAATAATAGTTATAATGTAAGGAGGAAGTTGTAAAAGGAAATAGAGTCTCTGTGTACAGGATTTTAAACAGTCTGTTTCTCTACACAATAAGCATGTAAACCTTTTAAAAATGTCCTAATCTCAAGTTTTCCTCTTTTACTTTACTGTTCAACAATGAAACTAAACCCGAAGCAGCTCTGACATGACGTGAAGGTGGATTCAGAGACTGTAGATTTCTGAAGTGTTGGTTCTCTACATATGAAGGAAAAAATTACATCATGTTCTAAAGAAGCAATTTAACATTTTCACTGATATGTTTGATATTTATTTGTAGAGAACTTATTCATGGCATCATTAATCACATTTTATTAATAGTACAGGAAATAATCTCTGAATTCGTCATCACATCCTGGTGCTGCATGAAGACAGCAGACTCAGTAAAATGGACTACGTAGCCGATTAAGATGCTCGTTATGAATGAAATGAGTCGAAGCATGTGTCAGTTTTCCTACCTCAGGATTTTTGGGATTAACTTCCTGTTTGGTGCTGACCACGCCCCCTTCTATGATGTCACATGAATTAAGTCATGTTATTCCTTCAGGCAGTTCCACTGTAAGCTCAGTAGCATCAGTTTTAACTCTCAGGTCAGAAAATAAAAGCTGCTAAGGTTAAGTGTGCTGATGTCCCTGAATTCACCCTGATATACTCCATAAGCAGGATATAATACGTCGTACTGATCAACACAGTAAAAGGAGATTATTTTATATAAACAGGCCAATAGTGAGATCATTCATGATCTTTACAAATGTGGAATTTAGTGATTTTATAGATTTACACATGAAAATATATTGCATGATATTTTTTCTGTGATGTTTCTTCTCTCCTATACTGCATATCTTATTTAAAATCTCACTCAGTAATTCATGTTTAAAGGAATTTAAACATTTACATCAATTCTTGCTGACTTTCACATGAAAAACTTTGTGTTTTAATAATCTGCACACATTATCGTTTCCATAGTAACAGCTCATTCACATGGACACATGCTGCAGACGCTCCACATAATCTACCACTGATAATAAAGACATTTAAAAAAAAAAAACATGTTTAACAAAGAAAACCATATAACTGTTGATGTGGTGATGTTTTTGTTTGGAGAGAGAGAGACAGACAGAGTGAGAGAGAGACAGACAGAGTGAGAGAGAGACAGACAGAGTGAGAGAGATAGACAGAGTGAGAGAGAGACAGACAGAGTGAGAGAGACAGACAGAGTGAGAGAGAGAGATAGACAGAGAGAGAGAGATAGACAGAGAGAGAGAGAGAGACAGACAGAGTGAGAGAGACAGACAGAGTGAGAGAGAGAGATAGACAGAGAGAGAGAGATAGAGAGAGAGAGACAGACAGAGTGAGAGAGAGAGACAGAGAGAGACAGACAGAGTGAGAGAGAGACAGACAGAGTGAGAGAGACAGACAGAGTGAGAGAGAGAGACAGAGAGAGACAGACAGTGAGACAGACAGAGTGAGATAGACAGAGAGAGAGAGAGGTTGAAGGATGAGTGTTTATCGCAGCTGTAGGTGAGAAAACTCACTCGTCTCTCAGATGCTCCTCAATTAAATTCAATCCTGACTATAAGCTGCTAAAATGTGCGACGTGTCGTTTGTTAATAAACGAAACAGTGGAATTGTTGGTAAATTGCGGTGGGAAGTGATGTGGGAAGTGCGGTGGGAAGTGATGTGGGAAGTGCGGCGCTAGCGGAGCTTCTTCTTGCTAACGCAAGCTGTTTTCGGTGGACAGCGCAGCCTGCGTGAAAATCTCCTTTGCCTGCAGTGACAGAAGATGAGATGTGAGAGATGTCCAGGGAGATCATAAGATCCTGACGTGGGGATGAAGCACCTGGGATGAACAGCAGCTTAGTTTTCCTGGGATAAAGTTGATGAGCTCCGTCCATCAGGAGATATCTGCCCGCCATGCTGAGCTCCGAGCAGGGTTCTTTGAATAGTTTAGGGTTCTCAGCTTTCTCAAGAGGTTCTGTGTGGAACTCTGTCTGATAAACAGAACTATCCGTTGCAGGGCTCTACATAAAGCCTTTAAGGGTTCTGGATTTACCTTTTTTCTTTTTACACTTGAGGGTTCCCTACGCGCATGGGGGGGGGGCGTGGCCAGCGCGGA
>CM075019.1:23392766-23422683 GCA_037576675.1 Pangasius sanitwongsei | reverse complement strand
TTGTGAATCCATTTATTTCTGTAAAGCTGCTTTGTGACAATGTCCACTGTTAAAAGTGCTATACAAATAAAACTGAATTGAATTGAATTGATCCAAACACCTGATTTCTGCTAACTTCCACTAAAGTTATACACACTCTCATCTCTCTGCACTGTGTGTGTGTGAGAGAGAGAGAGAAAAAGAGAGAGAGAGAAAAGAACAGCTGTTGACTCATGAGTACTGGAAGTCTAAGTGCAGATGTTTTTGTCTTCACACTCTGATGAAGTGTGTATCTCTGATGGTGTGTGGATATCACCTTCAGGAAAGAGTAAAATAACCGGAACTGCTTTATACTGTATTGCTCCTGTTCTGTGTGAGTTTGGAGTAAACAGCTTTTCTGTTCTTTAAATTCCTGTCTGTAATCATCACACACACACACACACACACACACACTTTACACACTTTACACACACACACAGGACAGATACAGAACTTCTGCTTTTAATTGTCTAATTAACCCTCATTCACTAATCCTGTGTCACATGACTCAGGTGTTATATCGACCTGGTACCATAATTTACAGAAGTAGACATTATGACAGTTTTATCACAGCTTGTAGGAGTAAGTACTAATGAAATGTTTATGTAGGTGTCTGTCAGTCTGTAGGTGTTTGTAACACTTCCTATATTCATATTTATTATAAATGCATTTATAACATATTATTTGGCATCTTTCAGTACAGACACTACACCAGGGCTTGTGTTATAATGCATTATAACATTAGTGTATACAGTGTTCTTATGAACAGATATTATAATGCAGTTTTGTACTGATGCTTTATGAAATGTTGTGTGTTAAGATATTATATTAGGAATGCTATATGATGTTATAAATGTATTTATAATGCATTATGAACACAGGATTTATAAGAAGTGTTCTTTTTGTGTAGAATGGGTGGAATTCCTGCAAAACACAAAGATGAGAAGCTGCTCATCTTTTTGGGAATCATCGACATCCTGCAGTCGTACAGGTACACACACACACACACACACACACACACACACACATGCAGGTATTAAACACAGCTTTAATGAGTGAGGAAGATGTGAAGGGTTTCGGTGTGTTCTGTATACAGATTTATTAAGAAGGTGGAACACTCGTGGAAAGCTCTCGTACATGATGGTGTAAGTTCTTCTACAGTTTCTCTGTTAAATGTGCTTACATGTGTTGAATGTTGGAGGTGTGTGTGAGTGATTATTGTGTGTGTGTGTGTGTGTTTGTGTGTGCGCATTGCAGGATACGGTGTCAGTCCACAGGCCGAGTTTCTACGCTGACAGGTTTTTGAAGTTTATGGGAGGAACGGTGTTTAAGAAGATTAATCGTAAGTGGTGTCATTTCTCATCAGTGCTAAACTGCTGAACTGTTGTTTCTCTCTCTCTCTCTCTCTCTCGCTCTCTCTCATTTCTTATTTGTTTCCCTCTTTCTCCTTTTCTGTTCTTTGTTGGTGTAGCTCTGCGAGGCGCTTCCTCTCGAAGGAAACGAAACTCGGTCCAGCCGGTGAGATCTGCGTCACATGAAGTCCTGTCTCCGATTAAAGAGGAGAGATCTGAGGAGAGAAAAGCGCAGAGTCTGGAGAACCTCGATGATAACGGTACTAAGGGTTCTACAGGCACTGCTGTGAGAGTGAAGTTCTCCTCAGGGTTTCTTTATCTTCTTTACTATCATATATCATTTTTCTGTTTTACTGCATCAGTATTTTTAACAGGTCACGGTTACTCACTCAATAATAAGAAGCTGATTGGACATTAAATCAGTTTCTATTTTTTGATGATGTAATGTGTCAGAGTTTCATTACTGATTTTTGATTGGCTCCTGTAGATTGTCTCAGCCAATCAGGGTGTCTGAGTCAGAGTTTTTGTGGACAATAGGGCAAAATATGAAAGAATTTTTTATAGGATGATATCATATCAATATTTAGATTAGATGATATTCACAGAGACTTGTACATCAGACGCTCCACATAAACGAACTGAAAAACGTGTGTAATCATTGATCTGGTTTAGTTTTAGTAAAGGGGTCTTAATATGTAAGGAGATGTTTATTTAACATTTAGGGAAGGAGTCTCCAGTGTCAGCACTTTATAACAGTCAGAGGTAAAACTGTAACTTTAGGTTTTCCTACATTTTCAGGACAGAGGAGTTTACGCTTCTTTGCAGTTTTGTGCCAACGTGGCAGGCTGCGTTTGTTTTTTCTTTTGTTTTATTAACACGAAGAGAGAAAAAAGAGAGGCTGGTGAGGTTCACCGACACTAAATGTGACTATAAATGGATAAAAATTTAGAATTTATAAGATTAATAAGAGATACACACTTATAAAGTTTATAAGAGAGGCACTTGGGGACATGCTATTATAGGAAAATAATCAACTTATTACTGTGTTTGTGTAACTGTCAGTCCTGCACTGAGACTCGTGTGGTTTTTTCTGGTTCTCTCCGTTGAAGACAGAGTGGTGTTTCTCACCTCCCTCACAGCTGCTATTAAAGCGTATAACTCCATAAAGAATGTAACATGTTGTAACAGACATTAAATTAACACAGTTTACTGTTTACATTTTAAATCAGGATGTTTGCTGATCATTGTTTTGATATTTTTATGACAGATTTGGGCTCGTTTGTGAAACCTGACATCATTCCGAGCTCCACGGATCTTCACACGGCTGTTTCAGCCGCAACTGTGATCTCCGTCTCCTCATCAGATGATCTAAACAAGTTCACGGAGGACGACGACATCAGCAGGTGATTTTATTAATCACTCATTTTTCTGATTTTTCCACCCGAATCATTTCACACATTATCACAGCTGTTTTACTGAAAGTGACGCAGACAGAACATTAAGTGTGACGTAGAAAACACGACAAAGTCAAATGAAAAACGTTAATACTCTGAACGCACTCTATATCCACATCCATTCGCCTCGTTACTGACTAACAACATAATAACCAGCATCTAATACTTAACAAAAAATACTCAAATAAATACTTAAAAATATACTGCTAATAAAATAATTATGCTCTGACGCGTGTGTTTGATGTGTCACTCTGACGTGTGATGTGTGTGTGCAATGTGTTGCCCTGACGCATGTGTTTGAAATGTAATGTGTGTGTTTGACGTGTGATGCGTGTGTTTAACATGTCGCTCTGACGTGTGATGCATGTGTTTGACGTGTGATGCGTGTTTAACGAGTTGTTCCAATGCATGTGTTTGACATGTGATGCGTGTGTTTAACATGTAGCTCTGACGCGTGTGTTTGACTTGTTCCTCTGAAGTGTGATGTGTGTGTTTGACTTGTGATGCGCGTGTTTAACGTGTTGCTCTGAAGCATGTGTTTGACATGTCGCTCTGACGTGTGATGTGTGTGTGTTTGACGTGTCGCTCTGATGCGTATGTTTAACGTGTAGCTCTTACTCGTGTGTGTTTGATGTGTTGCTCTGACGTGTGTTTGACGTGTGATGCGTGTGTTTAACATGTCACTCTGACATGTGATGTGTGTGTTTGACGTGTTGTTCTGGTGCGTGTATTTGACGTGTTGCCCTGACGTGTGTGTTTGACGTGTGATGCGTGTTTGACATGTGACGCGTGTGTTTAACATGTTGCTCCGACACATATTTGACGTGTGATGCGTGTGTTTAACATGAAGCTCTGACGCGTGTGTGTTTGACGTGTTGCTCTGACGCGTGTGCTTTACGTGTGATTCGTGTGTTTAACGTGTTGCTCTGACGTGTGTTTGACGTGTGATGGGTGTGTTTAAAGCGTAGCTCTGACGCGTGTGTTTGACGTGTTGCTCTGACGTGTGTGTTTAACGTGTTACTCTGACGCGTGTGCTTGACGTGTGATTTGTGTGTTTAACGTGTTGCTCCAACACGTGTTTGACGTGTGATGGGTGTGTTTAACGTGTAGCTCTGACGCGTGTCTTTGACGTGTAGCTCTGACGCATGTGTTTGACGTGTAGCTCTGACGTGTGTGTTTGATGTGTTGCTCTGACGCGTGTGTTAACGTGTTGCTCTGATGCGTGTGCTTGACGTGATTCGTGTGTTTAACGTGTTGCTCTGACGTGTGTTTGACGTGTCACTCTGACACGTGTCTGACGTGTGATGTGTGTGTTTAACGTGTTGCTCTGACGCGTGTGTCTGACGTGTGTTCTGCGAGACAAGCTGGAACACACAGGGGTGGACCAGCACCTTGCATCCCGGATCCTGGACTACCTTACCAACGTCCCCAGTATGTGAGGGCTCAGTCGGCAGTACAGGGGCCCCTCAGGGAGAACCGTCCTGGCTCCGTTCCTCTTCACACTCTATACTGCAGACTTCAGATACAACATAGCGGCCTGTCACCTGCAGAAGCTCTCTGATGACTCTGCAATCGTTGGCCTCATCACTGGGGAGGATGACGCAGAGTACAGCGACCTGATCCAGGACTTTGTAGTCTGGTGCCAGCGGAACTGCCTCCAGATCAATGGCAGCAAGACCAAAGAGCTGGTGGTGGATTTTTGCAGACACTGACACCGGTGAACATCCAGGGAATGGACATTGACATAGTGGACTCATATAAGTACCTGGCTGTTCACTTCAACAATAAAATGGATGGGATGGACAACTCCACTGCACTGTACAATAAAGGACAGAGCAGATTGTACCTGCTGGGGAGACTTCGGTCTTTTGGATTGCAGGGAGCACTTCTCAAGACTTTTTTTTGACTGTGTGGTGGCATCTTCTGTCTTTTATGGGGTGGTCTGTTGGGGCAGTGGCATCTCTGCTGCAGACAGGTAGAGACTGGATAAAATCATAAAGAGGGCCAGCTCTGTCGTGGGATTCGATCTTGACCCAGTGCAGGTGGTGGCAGAAAGGAGGATGATGGCCAAGCTATCACGTGTGCTGGAGAACGACTCCCACCCCATGCACGAGACTCTGGTGGCACTGGGCAGCTCCTTCAGTGACAGGAGGCTCCACCCCAAGTGTGTGAAGGAGCAGTATCGCAGGTCCTTCCTCCCTGCTGCTGTGAGACTGAAGGACCGGCGCTGCTCCCAGCAGAACCCCAGCACGTAACTGGACAATAAACCTCTCGTAACCGCGTCTCATGGGAACAGTGCAATAATGCAGTTTGGTCACTTTAATACTGTTGTTTGTGTTTTTGTGCATTCTTGGTGTCTCTTTTATATTTTTATACTTGCATATTTTTCATTTTTTATATCTTAATATCTGCTGCTGTAACAATGCAAATTTCCCCATTGGGGGACGAATAAAGGATTATCTTAGTGTCACTCTGACGAGTGTTTTTGACATGTGATGCATGTGTTTAACGTGTCACTCTGACATGTGTTTAACGTCTCGCTCTGACGCGTGTGTTTGACGTGTCGCTTTGACGTGTGTGTTTGACGTGTCGCTTTGACGTGTGTGTTTAACGTGTCGCTCTGTCGTTGCAGAGGTGAGTGTGGGAATTCCAGCTCCACTCTGGCTCTGGATGACTCGGCGTTCCGGTCTGATTCCTCACACAGCAGCACGTCGGATGCAGCACTGGATGTTTATCTGGTGAGATTAAAGCAGATTATGTTACACAATCTTTAACGTTCTTCTGATAAAGCTCGCATTCTCACTGAGGAACTGTGCTGAGCTCACATTTTATTACACTTACACTTTATTTATTTATTTATTACACATTTTTTTCTCCTTCCTTTCTTCCATCCCTGATCACTCTTTTTCTCTCACGTTAGTTATTTATACCACGTTAGTGGCTTTTGTTTATATAAATAAGCAGCTAAAATCAGATTTTTTATAATCTAATTTAGGGAAAAAGCAAAACTTCACTTTCTCTAATCTGATTAAAGCCATGTTGATTAAATTGGATTAAAATCAGCAGTGTCTGATCCATCAGATCAGATTTCATGTGTTTTAGAGGCACGATGTTTCCTGACATGAAATATTCAAAAATATACTAACGATTGAAAAAAATATAAAAATACTTGGAAACAATATGCCAGCTGATCCTCTGATGCGTGTTCAACATGTTCCTCTGATTTCGTGTGTTTTAGAGGCACGATGTTTCCTGACATGAACATCATCAGAGAGTCTGCTGGACCTTAAACAGCTTTAACTGACTGGAAATTGTTTAATAAATGAAAAGTTTTTGGTTTGTTTTTGCGAGTTCCGAGTCCGATGGGTTGCAGCATTAGTCACGTGATCTGTCTCTTCTCTCTGTTTAAAATCTCTGCAGAACTGTGACTGAATTCTCTGAAAGTAAAACATCATCAATAAAGAAAGATAAACTGTTGTCTTTGCTGTTACCGTAGCAACATTTATAAGAGATTAATGACATTTACACTGTTGTGAGAACAACGTCTGATTCGTTTAACACAAATATTTCAGAAATGAGAACAAACATTTTTGATCTTATATAAAAGTTACATCACGTCAGAGTTACAGTAATTATTAACTTGTAAAAATCGTTAAACTCATTAAATTCTTAATAAGCAGTGTGTGTGTGTGTGTGTGTGTGTGTGTGTGATGGTGATAGTGTAAAAGTAACACAGTGGTTTCCACTGTTAGCGACACTGAGGTGTGTAACGTCAGGATTTAACTCTATACATGATGTGGTAAACAGTTTAGCTTCCTGTCTGAAACAAGCTGAGGTGGCGTGTGTGTGTGTGTGTGTGTGTGTGTGTGTAAGCATCTCTGTGTAAGCCACTTGATTCTGACTCTGAGATGTTGTTTTATCGTTACTGTCATTCCACTGTGTGTAATTAATAAAATCATTCAGAAAGCAGATACTTCATAGGAACATAAAGCTTTGTGTGTGTGTGTGTGTGTGTGGTTTACAGAAACACTAACACTAGTGTCTGATTGTTTGTGTTCCAGTGATGTGTGAAGTTCACTTCCTGTCGTCTGAAACATGATGCTCCGTCTACACCTCGCTTTACTTCCTGCTGTTAGTGCATTTCATATCAGACTGAGGTCATGTGACCTGTACATGATTATTTTATTATTGTCACACCTCTAACACAGCTCAGTCCTAACACTGAAATTATCATTATAATTATAATTATGTTAAATCCATGTAACTGTTCTGCTAATCTGATCTGATGAAAACGTTGTACAACACAGACACTCCTGTGGCATTTTTGTGTTATTTCTGAGAAATGGATTTTTAACACCCAGATTTTGTGCCGTGTTTTCTGATGGATGTGAGAATAAATTTCCTCAGTGCCAAATTATTTGAGATTAATTAAAATCTGAAATGAAAAAATTATCAAATTGTTTGCAATGCACAAAAACAAATCCAAAATTCATCATGAATTATTAGTAAAAAAAAAAATCCCCAGATCTGATGTTTCCTTTAGAATATTTTCTTAAACCGTGTTTAAAGTTGTTTTATTACAGATGTGTGTGTGTGTGTGTGTGTGTGTGTGTGTGTGTAATATATTGTAAACGGTTCTGTATTTATAGACATCTGTTTAATGGTTATTGTGATATTAAACACTGTGTCTGTTTATGAATTTGTATTTATTTATTTAAGTGTGTGTGTGTGTGTGTGTGTGTGTGTGTGTGTGTGTGTGAGTGAGAGAGAGAGAGAGAGAGAGAGATCAGTGCAGGTTATTTATGTGTGTGTCCCCTGTTATGGAAAAACAGCAACATAAAAAGTGAGAATTTTTATAAACCAGTTAAAATAAACATAATAAGGTTTAATAATAGAGTTTAGTTGAAGATCTACAGCGAGACTGAGAGTAAAAGTTAAACCAGTTCAGGACTGGAGCTCAGTGAGCAGAGCCAAGAGCAATAAACTCCATGGATCTGATATCATCAGTAAAAATAGATCAGGGTTATATCCTGCATTCCTCTGCTGGCCGTTAGGTGGCAGTATACACACACAGGCCAGGTGGAGGGCTAGTGTTCCTTCAGTAGCTGTGGAGGAGGAGGGAATATTCCACAGTGTTCTCAGTGTCTGAGTGAAAAGGACACAGAGTGTAACACGGATCATACATCACCGTTTTCAGCTCAGTTTACTCAGCAATGAGCACACAGTGACGAGCAGAGCCTCTCCACCAGGGGGCGCCACGTGCTTTTACACACACACACACACACACACACACACACACACACACGAGCAGAGCCTCTCCACCAGGGGGCGCCACGTGCTTTTACACACACACACACACCCCAGTTGCAGAGGAACCTCAGTATCGGTTTTTGTTTAATACACTCTGTATTATAAATTTTCATAAAGTGAACATTTCAACATACAAAGCAACAGTTTATTTATTTATGGAGCAGCTAATTAATGGGTTTAACATAAAAATAAGTTAACAATAAATAACAGACGTACAAATGCTGCTGCTCGAGTTATTATCAAAACTTCCATCTCTCCGGCTTTACAAAATCTGCATTGGCTCCCAGTTAAATTCCGTGTAAATTTTAACATTTTAATTTTAACTCACAAAGCACTCAACAATCTGGCGCCTTCATATCTCTGAGATCTTCTTCACACACACTCCTTCTCGCACTGATCGGCTTCTGCACTGCCGCTTGTTCTCCCGCACAACTTCCATGAGCTCGCGAGCTTTTGGTTCTGCGGCTCCCCTTTTATGGACCTCACTTCCTGTAGTTTAAGTCTTCCGGTCTGTAAATCTCGTCTTAAAACTGTTTTTTAGGCAGGCTTTTATGTGATTTTAAGTTTGTTTGTTGTATTGTTCTATTGTTTAATGTTATTGTTTCACCCTGTTTTATCGACTTTGTAAGGTGTCCTTGAGTGCCATGAAAGGCGCCTATAAATAAAATGTATAATAATAATAATAATAATAATAATAATAATAATAATAGTAATAATACACTGCACAGTTTTCTTTAATTGTGATTAGCTGTTATTTTAATTAAGAATAAATAAATAAATAAAACATTTAAAATGGAGCCTGGTTTTCTCTTGATTTGATTTCAGTAAGGTTTTTGTTGTTTCTCTTCTGTCGAAACTTCCTGTCTGTTTACTCGATTAGCCTGAAACTGGGTCACGTGATCGGTGACGGGGCCTTTTGGTGTCGACTCACCTGCAGCAGGAAGCCACGCCCCATACCTGGAAGATTCAGGAAATCTGGGGTTATTTGCTGCAACAAACTCGAGTTTTCTGTGAAATTTCACTTTTTACCTCGAGTTTCTGTCCTCAGGTGGACGCGGAAGTGTGACGTTAAACCGGAAACTAAAGGTTAGTGAGACTTTGATTCACTTGTATTTCGCCTGGTTTTGTTTTTTGTGCAGTTTTTGTGTGAGTTCTCGCGTGGTTTCAGTTCGCGACGGGACTTAGGAGAACCGTTTGTGTAACTCTGATCTGTGTGTTGTGTGAAATTCTCCAAAACGCTGAGTGTGGAACTGGGGAGAGTTTCTGCGTGTGCGGTGTGATTTAGTGTGAAACGCCCTGCTGAGGCCTTACTGACACACACACACACACACACACACACACACACACACACAGACAGACACAATGCAGTACACACACACACACACACACACACTAACACTGCAGTGCACACCATTACATTATAACACACACCAGTTTCGCCTTGTGTAAGACTTTCTAAACTTCATCACAGTCAGTTAAAGAAACACACAGTGTGTATGAGGAGCTGTAGATCATCTCAGATTCTCTACGGTACAGGTGCGGTACAGGTGCAGGTGCAGGACGGTACAGGTAGGACGCAGTACGGGTGGGGTACAGGTACAGGTGCAGGTGCAGGACGGTACAGGTAGGGGAATGTGGCGGATGTTATATAGAAGGTGTAATTTGTTGTGTTCGACTGCGGCTCCTGTAACATTAAAAACTGTAGATCTGATGTACATGAGCAGAGTTTCCAGATCTTCATGACAAAGACATACACAAACAGGAATAAACTGAAACAAACTCCAACAGTTTAAAGCTGTTCAGTTCAGTGCGAATGCCACACAGAGCGACACAGCAATAATTTAAACCTGCTTTTGGCCATGAATTAAACAAAATAATTAAACGGCAACACCTCTTACTTTTTTGTCCGATCCTACAAGGTGGAGAAGTGCGCTTTGTGTTGTCTTGTGCACTCTGCTTAAACTGTGGGTTTAGGTTCTACATAACTTACAGGGGTTTTCACTCAGAACATGGAAAAAGTCTTCATATATAAGTAGTTTGATCCTTTGGACCTGTTTCGAAGTTGAAACACGACACCACTTAGTGAGTCTCGGTACTTACACAGAGGCTAAAGGCACTGAGCTGAGTTTAGTAATCACCCGAGTTCCAGTTACAATATATTTAAGTGGAAAGTTCCCACATTGGAATACAATCCTTTGTCATACACTCTCTGAGCAGACGGTCTGATCATCCTCCTCTGATCTCTCATCAACAAGCAGGTTCAGCCTGCAGACCCTCTGCTCACAGGATGGTTTTTGTTTTTCGCACCGTTCTGCAGAAACTCTAGAGACTGTTGTGTGAAAATTCCAGGAGATCAGCACAACTCAAGCCAGCCCATCTGGCACCAAGGTCCATGCCACGGTTAAAGTCACAGACATCACACTTTTTCTTCATTCTGATGTTTGAGATTGACATTAACTGAAGCTCTTGACCTGCATCCGCATGTTTTTATGCATTGTGCTGCTGCCACGTGATTGGCTGATTGGATAACTGCATAAATAAGCAGGTGTACAGGTGTTCCTAATAAAGTGACCAGTGAGTGTATATTGTGACATTGACAATATATTCAACTTGTTTGTTTTCTTGCTGTACTAACCTTCCCTGACAGGGTTTTAGCTTGATGCTACTCTTAGTCTCTGACCTTGCGAACTAGCATAGGGATGTTCTTATTAGAGACACAAGGCACCTCTGGAAGTTTCTCTGGATTAGTGCGTCTGCTACATGCTGTAAATGCAAATGTATTTTTGTAGGCCGTTGTCTGGAAGGTGCTCTTTATATACAACAATATATAAGTCATGAACAGTGAGACTGTGACTCGGGCGTGGTCTCGACCTTACAGATACAGTTATCTGTCAACAAAATAAGGTAGTGTACTCTAGTGTGAGTAGCGTGCGGTACTGTAGTGTGACTAATGTACAGCATGGTGGCGTGGGTGACGTACGGTACTGTTGCAGTGTGAGTGACGTTCGGTACTGTGGGGTGGGTGACGTACGGTACTGTTGCAGTGTGAGTGACGTTCGGTACTGTGGCGTGGGTGACGTACGGTACTGTTGCAGTGTGGGTGACGTTCGGCACTGTGGGGTGGGTGACGTTCGGCACTGTGGGGTGGGTGACGTTCGGCACTGTGGCGGCGTGAGTGACGTTCGGTACTGTGGCGGCGTGAGTGACGTTCGGTACTGTGGCGGCGTGAGTGACGTTCGGTACGGTGGCGGCGTGAGTGACGTTCGGTACGGTGGCGGCGTGAGTGACGTTCAGTACTGTGGGGTGGGTGACGTTCGCTACTGTGGCGGCGTGAGTGACGTACGGTGGCGGCGTGGGTGACGTACTGTGGCGGCGTGGGTGACGTACGGTGGCGGCGTGGGTGACGTACTGTGGCGGCGTGGGTGACGTACGGTGGCGGAGTGACGTACGGCACGGCATGGTATAGTGGTGTGAGTAATGTAAAGGGAGACTTCACAGATTTTCGTGTTTTCTCACATCATACGTGTGTAAATATTTATTACTCCACAAACTGCAAAAGGTTGTAATGTGCAAATCTCTGATTACAGGAAGCAGCTTGGAGTAGAACGGATTCACCTTCATAAAGAAGCCCAGTATTCGTGTCTCCATCAGCTTTCTGCTCCAAACTACAGCTAGAAAGGTACTAAAGTTTCTGCCCTTACAGCGTGGCTTTTAGAAAACACTTGGTCTTTATTCAAGCATGGTTAAAAGATTTAAATCTAAATATCTATTTTATCTAAGACAAGTACAAGCCACAAGTCGTTTGTTACTGTGCTGTGAGTCGTTTGGTGCCGATCCACAAGTTGTCTGGTGCAGAGCTGTGAGGTGTTTGGTGTCGAAGCCGTGAGTCGTTTGGTGCCATGCCAGCTTTTTCTGTTTATGTCTGTAGTTTTTTAAATCAGTTAAGTTTTATTTGTATAGTGCTTTTCAGAATGGACGTTGTCAGAAATCTGTATATAAATTTATCCCTAATGAGCGAGCCAGAGGTGACGGTGGTGAGTGGTAGAGACAATATGGGGAAGAAACCTTGAGAGGAACCAGACTCAAAAGGGAACCCATCCTCATCTGAGTGACTCCGGATAGTGCGATTATAAATCATTCCCTCTATAACTGTTTACTGCAGAGTCAGAATCTGCAGTTGTGTAACTAGAAATTTATGAATATGAGCATCAGAGTCATTTCTGAATTCATTATAGTTTTAACTTAAGGTCTTTTGTATGGAACTGAAGTTATCAACTGATCAGTGATGGAGACTTGAGTGCAAAACAGTTCGGAGCAACTGCAGTCCTGAGGCTGTCTAAGGAAAACATCCACAGCCATCTCCATGGTTTCAAAGTGGTACCATCTACAGTAATCTCATGTATCTTTAGGGTGTCCATGTGGTTCATCCTCAGCAGCAGCGAGTGGTTTCCATGAGATTGAGAACTCCAACCAGATGTAGGGCATCAGAATCTTGTAGTAATTTATCACATGTTTGTCAAATGCATTAAATTGATTTTCTCTGAATTTTCTTACATAATCCCAGCAGGCTGATGTGCTGTGTGTGTGAGACAGTTTCTGTCTGAACACGTCTCATCTGTTCACACTTCAGCTGCAGGATCTGTTCAGACACGCTGTAGATTTAAAGCCACTTTATAAACTTTATAAAACACATTTTTATGATTTAAATCCTTCCAGGGGAATTGATTTCAGTCCACAGATGATCACAGTGTGAAAATAATCGGAGAATCTCACACGTCACAGGAAGCAAGTGTTGTTGCATCATAAAATATAAGAGCCAATCAGGTTTCAGTATGCAAATGCAGAGCAGGAACGCTGGTTTTCCAGAGACACAGGTGGCATATTTTCAGTATTCATAGAATCTAATTTCTTATGAGATTAAATACGTACTTTCTGAGAAGAGGTTCTTTGGAAGGCTCAGTGTTCTAGATTCCTGATGAGGTTCTGCTTGAAACCTTTACCCAAAAGCCTCTGTAGTTCTTACAGAGAGATGAATGGAGGAGCCATTTATAGTGTTGGGTTTGACTTTTTTTTGTTTTTTTGTTTTTTTTAATAAAATGTAGTACTTTTCTGACATTATTGTCGCTCTAGTGATCTGCTGACGCTCTAGTGATCTGCTGACGCTCTAGTGATCTGCTGACGCTCTAGTGATCTGCTGACGCTCTAGTGACGTTCTGCTGATGCTCTAGTGACGCTCTAGTGACGCTCTATGATCTGCTGATGCTCTAGTGATGCTCTAGTGATCTGCTGACGCTCTAGTGATGCCCTAGTGATCTGCTGACGCTCTAGTGATGCCCTAGTGATCTGCTGACGCTCTAGTGATGCCCTAGTGATCTGCTGACGCTCTAGTGACGCTCTAGTGATCTGCTGACGCTCTAGTGACGCTCTAGTGATCTGCTGACGCTCTAGTGACGCTCTAGTGATCTGGTGACGCTCTAGTGATCTGCTGATGCTCTAGTGACGCTCTAATGATGCTCTAGTGATCTGCTGATGCTCTATTGACGTTCTGCTGATGCTCTAGTGACGTTCTGCTGATGCTCTAGTGATGCTATAGTGATCTGCTGACGCGCTAGTGATGTTCTAGTGATGCTCTAGTGATCTGCTGATGCTCTAGTGACGTTCTGCTGATGCCCTAGTAATGCTCTAGTGACGCTCTAGTGATCTGCTGACGCTCTAGTGACGTTCTAGTGATGCTCTAGTGATCTGCTGATGCTCTAGTGACGCTCTAGTGATCTGCTGACGCTCTAGTGACGCTCTAGTGATGCTCTAGTGATCTGCTGATGCTCTAGTGATCTGCTGATGCTCTATTGACGTTCTGCTGATGCTCTAGTGACGTTCTGCTGATGCTCTAGTGATGCTCTAGTGATGCTATAGTGATCTGCTGACGCGCTAGTGATGTTCTAGTGATGCTCTAGTGATCTGCTGATGCTCTAGTGACGTTCTGCTGATGCCCTAGTAATGCTCTAGTGACGCTCTAGTGATCTGCTGACGCTCTAGTGACGTTCTAGTGATGCTCTAGTGATCTGCTGACGCTCTAGTGACGCTCTAGTGATCTGCTGATGCTCTGGTGACGCTCTAGTGATGCTCTAGTGATCTGCTGATGCTCTAGTGAGGATGAATAATTACGTTCAGACTGATTTTAATTCTTTATAGCCAAGTTTCTATTAAACATCCAAAAAAGAAAATGACAGAAGGAAAGTAAATAAATCAGCTGCTGATTTATTCATCATAAAATAATTTGTGTTCATAAATTATTTAAATTATCACTGTGTTCATATTTTTCTTCCATAATTTTGTGAAATATTTATTTATTTGTTTAAATTTTCCATTTAGGTTTTTTAATGCACGTTTAATTTGAAAATTTCCCTGAAGCTCCAGCTGATTTATATCACAGTCACAACTACTGTAATGTTCTGGGTTAACAGCCAACACAGTGCTCTGTGTGTGTGTGTGTGTGTGTGCACGCTCATGCTGTATAGAGGGAACTGAAGTTACAGTTGTGTTATGTTTTAACCCTAATTATTATTATTATTATTATTATTATTATTATTATCATTATTATTATAAACCGATAGAACAGGTGCAGTGTGTTTACTTTTGGTGTGTGTTTTCAGTGTTGTGTGTTTCGACACTTCCCTCAGGTTTGAATTGCAGAATGAGGATCAATCTGACTTGCAAATGCTGTTAGCAACATTTTAACACATGTAAATGCAGAAGTGTGTGTGTGAACACACACACACACACACACACACACACTCTCTCTCTCTCTCTCTCTCTCTCTCTCTCTCTCACACACTCACACACACACACACTCTCTCTCTCTCACACACTCACACACACACTCTCTCTCTCTCTCTCTCTCTCTCACACACTCACACACACACACACACTCTCTCTCTCTCTCTCTCTCTCTCTCTCTCTCACACACATACACACTCTCTCTCTCTGTCACACACACACACTCTCTCTCTCTCTCACACACACACACACCCCTGAGTGAAGGACAGTGTGAAATGTAAATCAGTGTGTTTGATTTCTGTTACACTAAATCAGTGTGTTTGCTCTCAGGGCGTGGAGATGGAGGAGACGGTGTGGGAGCAGTACACAGTGACGCTGCAGCGGGTGAGTCTACTCTCTAACACCACCTACACCATCCAATCGCTCTCTAACACCACCTACACCATCCAACTGCCTCAAATCGCTCTCTAACACCAACTACACCATCCAACTGCCCCAATCGCTCTCTGACACCACCTACACCATCCAACTGCCCCAATCGCTCTCTGACACCACCTACACCATCCAACTGCCTCAAATCACTCTCTAACACCACCTACACCATCCAACTGCCTCAAATCGCTCTCTAACACCACCTACACCATCCAACTGCCCCAATCGCTCTCTGACACCACCTACACCATCCAACTGCCCCAAATCGCTCTCTGACACCACCTACACCATCCAACTGGCCCAGTCGCTCTCTGACACCACCTACACCATCCAACAGCCCCAATAGTGTTGAGTTGAAGACCCCAAGAGCATTCTTCTGTAAATCTGAATCACTTTGTTTTCCGTGTGTAGGATTCTAAAATGGGATTTGGGATTGCCGTCTCGGGGGGAAAAGACAATCCGAATGAAGAGACGAGAGAGGCATCGATCGTCGTCTCTGACGTGCTGCCAGGAGGACCTGCCGACGGCCTGCTGTTGTAAGAAACGCATCACAAGCAAACGTGAAATTTATCAGAACAAAATAACAGTACCATCTAGCACCATTAAGGGCTGTTTAGGTTGTTCCTCAGGTTCCCACCCCTGGTCCTGGAGAACCCCCTGTCCTGCACGTTTCCGCGTGTTCCTGCTCTCGCACACTTGCTGTTAATTAGTGGATTAGTGGAATTGTTGCCTCTGGCTCGCACATTAGGGATAAATTTAAACTTTATATCTGGATTTCTGTAAAGCTGCTTTGTGACAGTGTCTAATGGTGTGATATAAATACATTAAATCAGGTGAGACTCTAAAATGTGCAGGATGGAGGTTCTCCAGGACCAGGGGTGGGAACCTGTGCTTTAGAGGAACCCTTTCTAGGTAGAATTCTACAGAAAAAAGTAAAATCATTAACAGTTCAAAGAACCCTTTGAGGAATCTTTTTTCTCATAGCGTAGGAACTTTTTCTGTTTTCTGTTATTAGTCAGAATGATCGCGTGATCCAGGTGAACAACTCGTCCATGGAGAACGTTGTGCACTCGTTTGCTGTACAGACTCTACGCAAGTGTGGCAAAGTCGCCAAGATAGTGAGTCAGATGTGTAATAACTCAGAACCTTTTGTTAATTATTTTAATTATGTTAATTAAAGCCATGTTACATCTTTAATAATGTTGAATTGCAGTAGTGTAAAAACTTCTGTAATAAGATTTTGTATTTTCATATCTTGGATATTGAGTGATTGTGATGTTTTTTTTTGTTCCTCCTGTAGACAGTGAAAAGGCCTCGTAGAGTCCCTGTGAGTGTGGTGAGGCAAGCCCCGCCCCCGGAGGACCGCGTGTTCTCTCATCCAGACTACAGCGATGATTATGACTATGAGCCGGACCGACACAGCACCTACAGCGGACGCACCGACTCCGAGTACGACTACGAGCGCAGCCGCGGCCGAATGCTGGGACGAGACGTCAGTCCTGAGCGTCAGTATCGCCGTGACGGCAGCCGAGGACGCATGCTGGAGCACGAACGCAGCCCTGACCGCCGTTACCGTAGCGACCGCACCCTTGACCGAGACTACAGCCCGGATCGCCGGTACCGTAGCGACCGCACCTTAGACCGAGACTACAGCCCGGATCGCCGTCACCGCAGAGAGCACAGTCCCGATCGCCGGTACCGAAGCGAAAACGCTCTGGATCGGGACTACAGCCCGGATCGCCGTTATCGCCGTGAAAATGTTCAGGATCACTCGCACAGTCCAGAACCGCGCTACAGGGAGAAAGAACCACGTATTCCAGAGCCACGTCCGGCTGAGGCGCTCAGAAGAAACGCCAGCCGTGAGCGCTTAGAACGCTCACCTCCACAGAGCCCAAACGAACCGCTGGAGAAACCAGTTCGCGTCCTACTGCAGAAGAACAGACCTAATGAAGGTACGGTACAGCATCTCTCTCTCTCTCTCGCTCTCGCTCTCTCTCACACCATCTGAGGCTATAATTTGAGGCTCTATAGGTTATCTGTGGCCAATATTATGTAATAAAAACAGTTTAATTAGATCATTTCTTTCTCGCTGACGTCAGTATGGAGGTGAAGTGACCCAGAGAGAGTTTAAAAGCATCCATTAGTTTGTAACTGTCTGAAATGTTTCAAGATTTTCTGCACAAAGATGAGTAAATCTGTTGGTTTCCAAAAATCTAGCTATAAAAATTACAGAGATAATCATCTAAAAATGACTTCCTGTGCTTCAGTTTAACCTCACATGGATTCTGTACGTTTGTATCTAAGAGCTGCTGCTGTAATCATAAAGACTGTCCTGTTGCTCATCCCAGGATCACAGTCCTGCTCGCACTGAACATCCTGTACACACACTCAGTACTGTCTTTACTCTTCTACCGCTGCACACTGTAATGATTTATCATCACACTGTCCGGTGTCACTTCTGGCTTCTTCATTAGGATCTAAAACTACAAAGCTGCTCTGTGACAATGTCTGTTAAAATTATTATATAAACAAAACTGAACTGAATTCAGAGTGACGAGAGAGAAAGACACATCAGAGGAGCTCCTGTAATTCCTGCAGCACATTGTTTACAACAAATCCTGTCCAAACAGGGCTGTAGATATATTTCTGAGTAGATATATTTATATTACACTCATGTCCCTGTCTCACCCTGTCCTGTCTGCGTGTCTGTCTGCGTGTCTGTCTGCGTGTCTGTCTGCGTGTCTGTCTGCGTGTCTGTGTGTGTGTCTGTCTGCGTGTCTGTGTGTGTGTGTGTGAATCAGAATATGGGCTGCGTTTGGGCAGTCAGCTGTTCATTAAAGAGATGACTACTACAGGACTGGCCTCCAGAGACGGCAGCCTGCACGAGGGAGACATCATCCTGAAGGTCAGCACCACAAAATAGCCTCATATTTAAACAGCACACGTTTATTAGACCTGTTTTCTGCACACATTTCTTTCTCTCTCAGTAGCAACAGAATGTCAGTGAAGCTGTAGTAGAAGAAGCTTTTATTTATCACGTATACATTAGAGCACTTTTCTTCGCATATCCCAGCTTGTTAGGAAGTTAGTAATGAATCTGATGAACAGACGTCTGTATAAGAGGTTTTTGTGTCTCAGATAAACGGGACGGCTACAGAGAATCTGTCTCTGAGTGATGCGGGGAAGCTGATTGAAAAATCACGAGGAAAACTGCAGCTGGTGGTCCAGAGAGATCACAGGAAAGTTCTGGTTCGGGTCCCGCCCATGGCTGATAGCGATTCAGAGCCGGACGGTGAGTCAAGCCGAGTAAACCTCAGGGATGGCTCAACGAAATGTAAACGAAACACGCTAATGGACATAAAAATCTCTGTTTTTAGGCATGGGACGATTCACTAAAACCACGATATGAGACGTATCCTGATACAGGCTTCACGAGACGATATTTACACAAATAAAATATTAAATTTTAATACATTTATTTTGTAATGACAACAAATCAAAGCGGTGAAATATCAACACATTGTATTGTAAGAAAAGTGGATAAGGATTTTAATATAAGGTGTAATTTTCCCCAGTTATTAACATTATTTTAATCTTTTTCAGTGTTATAAATGTGTTTCATGGCATCGTTATGAATATGGAGAGATTGTTTGACAGTGGATTGTGCCTTAAATGATTAAATAACAAATTCGCTCCTCCTGCTGTTTGACCGCCACCTGAAATGCACAAGCGCGTCACAGTTGAGCTGTACAGATCAGGAAAACAATCGTGATTTTTATTTGTATATTTTTTTCTTCCCACCAAAAGTAATTTCTGGTTACGTCACTGTCAGCACAACACACGACGTGCTTCTGAATCATTTCAGACGTGAACGTGACTTACATCAAGCGCAGCACACAGGCCTTGATTTTTATCTGCAGTTCAGTTGGCCATGATGGAAACCAGAGTGCACGTATATACAGCAGTTTACGGTAACTACCTTCAGATTACGTTACGGATCTGCTGTGAATTGGGGACAGTGTGAAAATGTTGAGCAGTGGAGTGTTACGGGCCGTTTCAGTATTATGTTTTCCAAGTTCACGCAGGCCGAATGAAACGTGGCTGCTGGCCTCTCTGCTCATCTCATCTTTTCTTATTTTATCTTAAACCTGTCTTATCTTATCATGTGTTTGTGTGTTTGTTACATGTGCCATAACACTTCCTTCTGATTAGCTTCACTTTTTGGACTGTTAAGTAATTAAGTAATTAAGTAAGCATGCTTCGAGGCAGTTAACTTCCCACTCGCAAACTTCCTGCTCTGCACGCTGCTGCCTCTGCCGCCGCCTGGTGTGTAAGTAGAGGTGGAGCTCATAAAGAAATATCACAGCACATGATACGAGCAGCCAAATCGTCTTGCCATTATTTTGTATCATTATATAATCGAGACAACAATATTCTGTCTCAAGCCTGCTTATTACCTCAAGCTCACTTTCAAGAATTATTAATGTTTATGCGAGCCCGTTTCCTGCACCAGCTGATTTCCGGACTACGCTGATTGATGACGTGACCAGAACGTACTCATTTTGTTTAATCGCAGGTCTGTCATTAGAGGATCTTCATTGTATAATCCGACATGGAGACGACGCTATCACACAGTCTGCTATAGAAGGCGGAACAGAGTTTATTGGGATCTTGTACACTGCGATGCGGAATCATCTTAAAAGACACTTAGAGAAAAAACATTTATATAACTGTACTGTATCATTGCTTTAATATAGACTTTCGCTTTACTGATAGTGATACTCTAATGTCCAGTAAAGTAAACCAGCACTCACAAGAAATAAATTTGGATTTTGGTCTCATTTTATTTTCAGATTAATTCTGAATTTGCGAGTAAACAACAGCTTCGACATCTTCAGTGTGACTGAACGGCACTGAACTGCTCACTGTTGTGGTTTTTTTTTTTAATTAGTATTATTAGTATTATTATAAATAAAATTATAATTTAAAATAAAATTTTGTTTTTATTTTTAATTTTTTTTTTTCACTTTTTTATATTATAATTTTTTTTTTAAATTCTAAACCTTTATTACACTGCAGGTAGATGTTTTTATGATATCATGACCAGGATGGAGGATTTACTGAAGATACATTTGTTTGAGATCGCGTGAGATTCGTCTGTGAATATTAACGATGTTCACATTCAGTTTTAAATGTTTTCTCACCTTTTTTTCCGTTTGCTGAATCAGATCTGGTTTCTCACTGCGTAATTTTAAACAAAACTAAAATCGTTGGCTGAGGGGTGTGGTGTGGAAGTGGGCGGGGCTGGATGTATGTGCAGAGCTCTCACTGATTGGTCAGAAATATTGATAAATCTGAGCACAGAGAACACTGAGCTGCTGATAAATAATGAAATAATAATAATAATAATAGAGAAACAGAGAGAGCTGTATCCAAAATTAGCATTTCTTTTATTTTCAGCTCGCGTCTCAGGTTTGGAGTCTCCAACTCCATTTCACTTATAAATCTGTAAAATCTGAGGAAGTAGATCCGAACTTTCCAGGCATAGTGCTGAGCGATAACCTTTTGACTTCCTTTTTCCTCCAGATCTGTCTGAGATCGAGTCGTATCGTTCATACTCCCCTCAGGACGACAGACGAGGACAGCATTCGGACATCTCCTCACACTCCTCCAATGAGAGGCTGCGTGAAAAAAACAGGTGATCATCTGATTATTACAGTGAATGAGAGAAGAGAAGAGAAGAGAGGAGAAAGCTGTTTACTCCAAACTCCAGACAGAATTAGAGTCTAAGAGCTGATATACAACTCTGTCTTTAAGTAAAGGTTTAAATGACGCGACTATAAAACAGAAATGTAAATCTGCAGGCGTTCCACAGGAACAGTGTCGGAGTTCAGACGAGAGAGAAAATCTTCCCAAAGCTGCTCTTATGGACTTCCGGTTATTTTTACACTTTTCTGAAGGGTTTGTGGTCTCCATACGCCATCAGCGACTCACAACTACTACATATTCTTCCCTCTGAAAAAGTAGTTCCATCTCTGAATGTCACAATCCGACACATTTTCAGCTTCATTTCTACACAAACGCCTTTAACTGAAGATTTCATTACAGTGTTTTACAAAATAAACAGCACTTAGATTTTTATTCTGCGTGAGTTTGGAGTAGACAGCTTAACGCTCTTTTCCTTATGAATGTGGCTACTGGATCACGATTAGTGACGTGTGTGTGAGTTTCTGGATGTGTGTGTTGCAGGGACGAGCCTCAGAACAGATTGTCTAAAATGGGTGCGATGCCGACGCCATTCCAAGCTGCTCCAGATGATTTTCCACCTCCACCAGTGGAGGAAGACGAGCCTGAGATCGAGGACGCTCCAGGTATCACGTGACCTTCAGAGTGCTCTGTGTTTGACATTTGTTTAGAGATTTAGAGTTTGGACTTGTAAAAGTCTCAGGAGAAAAGTGAGATATTAATGATGTGTGAATTATTTTATTAACAGCTCCTGTGCCCATGCCTGCACCTAAACTCAGCGTTCCACCAAAACTTAAAGCTCTTCCAAAGGTTCCTCTGAAACCGAGCGCAGAGGACCTGGAGATCTATGGGTGTGTACGAGATCGTCAGTAACAGATGCATTAATCTGTCTGCAAAAAATGTATATTGCGGGAATAAAACTCTTGGGGGTGTGCTGTTATAGGAAAATAATCAACAGTGACGTGGTGTGATGAAGCGGAGTTACTGTTAGTACACCAAGTGTTTTCTTCCTCTTATACCACAGCAAGTCACCAACAATTACAATTTTTATTTATTAAAGAACAACGCATACTTTTTATCCACTTATAGATACATTTAATGTTTAGGTCCATGAAACAAGTTAGTTCTCATTTCTGTTACAGCAGCTATAAACAGTCGTTCCCTCACCAGCCTATTTCTCTCTGCTGAAGAAAAGAAAAAATAAACGCAGCTTGTTCCGCATGTTACTGAAAAACCACAAAGAAGCGTAAACTCTTCTGTCCTGAAGATGTCGGAAAACTTAAAGTTACAGCTTCACCTCTGACTGTTACAAAGCGCTGACACTGGAGACACTTCCATAAATGTTAAATAAATAAACATCTCCTCACAAAATATCAATGATTACACAC
Organism: Pangasius sanitwongsei; assembly: GCA_037576675.1. Taxonomy (NCBI): domain Eukaryota; kingdom Metazoa; phylum Chordata; class Actinopteri; order Siluriformes; family Pangasiidae; genus Pangasius; species Pangasius sanitwongsei. The sequence continues at coordinate 23,400,207 of CM075019.1, read as the reverse complement.
TTTTTAAAATCAGTTTTTGTGGCGCGTCGGCTGTACACGTCTGTGAATGAGCTGTTACTATAGAAACGATAACGTATTAGAACAAGCAATTTATTTGTTTAATTTTTTTATTTATTTATTTATAATTAATAATTCATTAAATTAATTATGAATATAAACCTGCACTACTGTCAGAGCTGCTGTTATAGAAAACTAATCAACACCTTCTGACCAATCAGAGTGCAGAATTCAGCAGCGCTGTGGTGTTAAATTTCTGTGTGTGCGTGTGTGTGCGTGTGTGTGCGTGTGTGTGCGTGTGTGTGCGTGTGTGTGCGTGTGTGTGCGTATGTGAACGTGGTGTGTTCCTCAGGCCGAACACGGTGATGGTGCGCTTTCAGAAGGGTGAGAGTGTGGGTCTGAGGCTGGCAGGAGGAAACGATGTGGGGATTTTCATAGCCAATGTTCAGGAGGACAGTCCGGCGGAGGCGGAGGGTCTGCAGCCTGGAGACCAGATCATGAAGGTACAAAACACCTCCGAGACACAGGACAGCGTCCTCACTGCGGATTTATCATCAGTTTACTGCAAATAAAATATTAAAACTAATCAGTCCAGTGATTAAAAACCAGCTCAGTACTAAAACTCGCAGTCTGTGTTTCTAAAACTCCGTAAAACACAGACAAGAAAATCAACATCATTACTGCGGAATGTTCCAGACTCATCTTACAGGATCGAACACTGTTTCCCCGAACAGTCCACAATACTTTCACACACCGTCGTAAATGGGGACGTTTACAAACATTATTCAAACAATTCACTGAAACACATTTATAGTCTGTTTCCATGGTGATGGAATCTACACAATTTGGCTATAAGTAATTTACCACTGAATATAGATTATATAGTTTTAATATAAATGTTTATTCATTATTTCTTTATTATTTAATTAGTAATTCAGGTTTAAGTTTAATGTTGTGTCTGAGGTTTAAATGTATAAAATGGCAGCGTGTTTAGATGGACTGTGAAATGTAAAAGATTTTATCGAAATGTTTTCATTCCTAAAGAGAAGAAAGGCAGTGTCAGCAGTGTTATCTCTCAGGAGTTGTGTTGCTGTTGTTTTCTCTTTTAGCCTGGAATCCATCGTGGAGGAAAATCCCAGCTCACAGTTTTAAGTTAAATGCTGAATTTTCAGCTTAAATAAATCTACATCAGCTTTAAGTTCTGTTAATCTGGTCCTGTTGGTGAAGCTCAGTCTTAAAATGAAACAGTAGGCGTTTTAGTCTTTGTAAATCTTCTCGTTAGGAGCTACGGTGTATTTGTAGTAATCAGTATATCTGGTGTTTGTAAGTTCACAGAAGAGAAGTGATAGAGGAGATGTTTTGTTGTTTTCCTCTGCAGGTGAATAACATGGATTTCCGTGGCATGGTGCGGGAGGACGCCGTGCTCTACCTGCTCGAGATTCCTAAAGGAGACGACGTCACCATCCTGGCACAGAGCAAACCGGACGGTACCGGAAACGCTTTTCCTGAAAGTTGAATCATTATTATCTGTTAATAACGTGGATTTTAATGGGTGTGGTCATGTGACTGATGGTTGCAGTGTATAAGGACATCGTGGCGTCGGGTCGAGGAGATAACTTCTACATCAGAACTCATTTTGACCACGAGAAAGACGCCCCTCAGGGTCTGTCCTTCAGCAGAGGCGACATCTTTAAAGTGGTGGATACGCTGTACGACGGAAAGCTGGGCAGCTGGCTCGCCATCCGCACGGACCGAGACAACCAGCTGCAGGAGAGAGGCGTCATCCCCAGCAAGAGCAGGTGTGTGTCTGCGCGCGTGTGTGCGTGTGTGTCTGGGCACGCGCATGTGTGTGTGTATAGGCGTGTCTAGGCGCGCGCATCTGCGTGTGTGAGTCTGGGCGCGTGTGTGTGTCTGGGCATGTCTGTGCGCGTGTCTGGGCGCGTGCGCGTGTGTGTCTGGGCGTGTGTGTCTGGGCGCGTGTGTGTGTCTGGGCATGTCTGGGCGCGTGCGCGTGTGTGTCTGGGCGTGTGTGTGTGTCTGGGCATGTCTGGGCGCGTGCGCGTGTGTGTCTGTGCGCGTGTGTGTCTGGGCGCGTGCGCATGTGTGTCTGGGCGCGTGTGTGTATGTGTGTCTGGGCGTGTGTGTCTGGGCGTGTGTGTCTGGGCACGCGTGTATGTGTGTGTCTGGGCGTGTGTGTATGTGTGTGTCTGGGCGTGTGTGTATGTGTGTGTCTGGGCGTGTGTGTATGTGTGTGTCTGGGCGTGTGTGTGTATGTGTGTGTCTGGGCGCGTGTGTGTGTCTGGGCGCGTGTGTGTGTGTGTCTGGGCGTGTGCGTGTGGGTGCGTGTGGGTGCGTGTGTGTCTGTGTATTTTGGAAACCCACATGTGAATGTTGGTCATCATGTTCTGTGATGATGTCATGACGCTGTTGTTCTGACCAACGCCCACAGAGCTGAGCAGATGGCGAACGTACAGAACGCCCAGAAAGGAGCAGCCAATGACAGAGGAGATTTCTGGAGGCTCAGAGGTCAAAGGGCAGCAAAGAAGAAGGACCTGCGTAAGAGCAGAGAGGATCTCACAGCCAACCCCGTCACCACCCGCTTCCCCGCCTACGAGAGGGTGGTTCTGAGAGAGGGTACGCCCACCATACCCACGCCACACCTACACCCAAACACCATATCTTCACCACAACTACACCTGCCACACCTACACCACACCTACACCCACACACCATATCTTCACCACACCTACACCACATCTACACCCACACACCATATCTTCACCACACCTACACCTGCCACACCTACACCACATCTACACCCACACACCATATCTTCACCACACCTACACCTGCCACACCTACACCACATCTACACCCACACACCATATCTTCACCACACCTACACCTGCCACACCTACACCACACCCACACCTACACCCACACACCATACCCATGCCACACCTACACCCACACACCATATCTTCACCACACCCACACCTGCTACACCTACACCACACCTACACACACACACCATATCTTCACCACACCTACACTCACACCTACACGCACCATATCTTCACCACACCCACACCACATCTTTTGTCTCATGCTCCTCTCATCCCTGCAGCTGGGTTCCGGAGGCCCGTGGTTCTGTTCGGCCCAATTGCTGATGTGGCTTGTGAGAAACTCGGCAACGACCTGCCCGAAGATTTCGTCATTGCAAGTGAGTGTAAAATGAGCTGATACGAGCTCCTGAGCTGTGTTTGTGTACGTGGGGTACTGATTGTGCGTCTCTGTGTGTGTGCGTCTGTGTGTGTGCGTCTGTGTGTGTGCGTCTGTGTGTGTGTGTGTTCACAGAGAGAGAACCTAAAGATGCAGGAACAGAGAAGTCCTCAGGTGTGGTGAGACTGAACACTGTGCAGCAGATCATTGAACAGGTAAACTCCACCCTCCAAACTTCACCCTCTAAACTCCACCCACTGCCCTTTAGACTCCACCTTACAAAGATTTCCCTCCAAACTCCACCTTATGAGCTTCACTCTCTAATTCCTTTACAGAGTGTTAAAGCTATTAATAATAAAAAGATTGTAAACGTGTATTGTTGGCATTTCCATATTAATGAGGCTGTGATTTTATACTGAGACGCAGTGAATGTTATTTTGACACCTCAGAGTGCTCAAGAGCAGTCAGTCTGTTTCACTCTCTTTCTTTTCTCTCACTTTCTCTCTCTATCTGTCTCTGTCTCTCTCTCTCTCTCTCACTATCTCGCTCAGGATAAGCATGCTTTGCTGGACGTCACCCCGAAGGCGGTGGACACTCTGAACTACACCCAGTGGTACCCCATTGTGGTGTTCCTGAACCCGGACAGTAAGCAGGGCGTGAAGACGATGAGGAACCGCCTGGCACCGGGTTCTAACCGCAGCTCACGCAAACTGTACGAGCAGGCGGTGAAACTGAAGAAGACCTGCTCTCACCTCTTCACCGGTCAGTGTGGAGAGAGAACATCGCTCTGACATCATCACACATACACCACATCTGCTTTTTATATGCAGTATATATAGTGTTTTTATTTTTCTTAAAGGTGCAGTGCGCAACAGTTGATTAGCAGAGAGACGTGAAGTTTTCTGCTTTAGCTTTACGCTGAAGCTACAGGATTACTGTTTAGAAACGTAATCACAGCTGATCCGGGCCGAGGCAGTGGTTGTTGCTCCTGTGGTTTGATGAGTTCATTCTGTTAGTCAAATTCTGTCAAAGTTACGGTGGAGATGAAATCCTTCTCTGCTCCCTCCATGACACCGGATCTTCTCATCCTCATGTGTTCATCAGCAATTCAGCCATTACCTCCTCCTCTGGCTTCTGCAGCATTTACTCTCCCTGAGTTATTTATTTTTCCACTTCCACGAAGATAATGTTCAGGAAGCGGAGTCTCTTTCTGGATTTAGGAGACACAGTGAAAAATACCATAGATGCTCAGTCACCATCTTGAATGATTTGTGTTGTTAGCAGAAGAAGAGCTGCTGCTGTGATCGGGTTCTTCGTCATATGTTCCCAGGTTCTGCATTATCCTTTTGATCTTAATTCTAGTCTCCATCTCTGCCCCTTATCTATATTCAGTATAAACTTATTCTCTTAATTTTTTTCCATTTTTTTCTGCGGATCGTTCTTTCTTTTTTATGCCTCCATCACAAGGTGGTGGGGGTATTATGTTCCTGTGTGATATCTCAGGAGCGAGTGGTTGGTTGATTGTAGGATTTCTATAGAATGGTCACTGTAACCTGCAGATGAACTGCTTAGATTTTCGAGTTGATCCAAACAGGGTCAAGGTCACAGCAAGGTCAGATGTTTGTAATAGTTTTTCTTCCATAGCTTCCTTCCTGTTTGAAGTTTATTTGAAGGGAATTTCACATTAGTAGCAGGACTAGACTGGTGTGGAGGCATCACCGTCCTCACCGTTGGCATCAGGTTCTACTTGTGTTGAAGTTTATGCATGAAAGGACGTTCCACTGTGTCCTAAACCACATCAGCGAGACAGACTTCCTTTACATTTCAGCTACATCAGCATTGGAGATCCAGTGCTAAACTGAAAATTGTACATTTTTGGGACGTGTCTCGGATGATGGAACACATTAGAGTCGATGAGAAAATTATGTGCCGTTCATGTTGTGCATAAACGTTAATGTGGTGCCAGATGTTCAGCGATCCTCACACCTGTCACATTACACCTTTAATCGTGTTTACCTTTACAGCGACGGTGGATCTGAACTCGGCTCATGATGCCTGGTACGGGAGTCTGAAGGACACGATTCAGGAGCAGCAGAACAGAGCGGTGTGGGTCTGCGAGAATAAGGTAAGAAGCACTATTATTGAGCGCTATACATCTAAATCGCTGTTTGGAGGTTTATGCTAATTCACCTCTGTGGTTGTTTAGCTGGACGGCACTGAGGAGGACCTGGACCTCCACGATGACCGCATGTCTTACCTGTCGGCCATGAGCGCAGATTACCTGAGCATGGACAGCCGTCTTACCGGGGACTACGATGACACGGCGGATGAGGGCGGAGCCTATACGGATAACGAGCTGGACGAGGCGACTGATGAGCCGCAGGTATCGGGGACGAGCCGCTCCTCAGAGCCTGTAGACGAGGTGAGTGACCATCATTAGCCTGTATGCTAACAAACTGACTCCGGTGCTTTGGTCACCTCAGCGTTGCAGTGCCACTGGTACATGGACTGAGTGTAATACACAGCTCCAAAACTATTGGCACCCGTCAAAAGAATGTGTTAACTTTCCTCTAATTATACATTAGTGGGAAAAAAAAAATCAACTGCCTGAATTACTCCAAATCCACACTGTTTAAAAGAACTGAAAGTTTAGAACTTCAGAAGAACTGAAGCTCTTCCTGACACAAAACGCAGCATCACTGGAGCTAGAGTTAGAGCCGTGCGTTTATGGTCAGATTAGACCAGTGTTTTTAAAAAAAACATTTATTCTCTTAGGCGAAGACACCACCAAAATACTAGTTGTGGGGGTTGTGATAATTTTGCAGAAAGAAATTCGCAATCTATATATCAGAACTAGGCAGCGTGACATCTTTACATCTTTATGCTTAAAATATCTCTTTGCATGTGTTAATCCCTTTTCTCTTAATTATATGAAAGGTGCCCATAGTTCTGGAGTTGTGTGTAGCATAGCATGACTGACGATCACATGACCTGTGTGTTTATAGCCGTGTTTGTCATCAGGCTTGTCACTTACACAGGAAATACCCAAGAAATAACTTTTAACGCTGCGGTAGGTGGTGTTTACATCAGGACACAAGTTTCTCCTCATGTTCCTGCAGCTTAAATAAAATAATAAAATAACTAAATAATAAAATAACAGGAGAAAGCACATGAGGACCACCAATGTTCGGCCAATCAGGACGAGGTTTTTTTAAAGCAGTAGAAAATCTCAGTGAAAAGTTAGTGTTGAATCTGTGAGATGTTATTACATCATTAAGTCTAAGAACCAATCAGGATCCAATATGCAGATAACTTTCTGGTGTGTTTATTGTTGGGGTGTTTCTAAAATTGAAGCTGCTTTTGTGCCTTTTTCTGTTATCTATGTAATTTTTTTAAAGCAGCTTTGCGTTGCATTCGGTTTGTGTTGGTGGATGAACGTGTTCCAAGATTACATTTTCATGACATCTTTTCATATTGCCTTGCTTTTTAAACTGATATTAGCACAACATTGTGTTACTAGATGTACACCTGTAGCTGAAATGTTCAGCTGTAATATTAACCAAAAACAAACTTCACATTTAAGACTCATTTAACTCCATAATACCTCCAAGAGAAATGAGGATGATTTGTAGCATCTGTGATTTCATCCATGAACTTATAGTAAAAGCTGATTATCTACACATATGTACTGTTTGAAACCACCCTTTGATCCTACCCCTTTGCCCCTCCCCTCCCCCTGCAGAGACCCGCCCCCGTGCCCCGCATGAAACGAGCCGGGAGCAGAGAAGTGCTACGAGACCCCAGTCCCCCGCCATCCTTCGTCCCAGAGCCGCCGAAGGTAAAAACCCTCCTGCTTTATACGCACCACATGCTTCAGTGTGAGCCGTAACCCTCATCACACCTGCTGCGACCCTCCGTCTCCGGGGCTCTGATCATAAACACACAGCCGACACTGAGGCACTAACTACTAACACTCTCCACCAGAACTTCCTGAATAATGCAGTTGCTACTTTGATGTTGTGATGCTGCATTTACACAAAAGTATGTGCACCCCTGATCATTACACACCCATATGTGGTTCTTCTCCAAACTGTTTCCACAAAGTCTGAAGCACACAGTTGTACAGAACGTCTCTGTGTGCTGTAGCGTTAGTTTCCCTTCACTGGAACTAAGAGGCCCAAACCTGCTCCAGCATGACGATGCCCCTGTGCACAAAGCGAGC
>CM075019.1:23386674-23392666 GCA_037576675.1 Pangasius sanitwongsei | reverse complement strand
GCCAGCTAGGAGTGAGCCAATCAGGAGAATGCCAGTCAGGAGTGAGCCAGCTAGGAGTGAGCCAATCAGGAGAATGCTAGATAGGAGTGAGCCAGCTAGGAATGAGCCAATCAGGAGAATTCTAGACAGGAGTGAGCCAATCAGGAGAATTCTAGACAGGAGTGAGCCAGCTAGAAGTGAGCTAATCAGCAGAATGCCAGACAGAAGTGGACTGCAGTTATCAAGTCTCAAGATGAAAAGGGACTGAACATCTACCTGTATAAACTGAGTACTATTTAGTTGGTGGAATTGGCTTTTGAACTGAATGCCCTAGACAGTGTTGGGGTTAAAACACAATGGAGTATTACTTGAAGTTACTGAAATTACCGAATTTTATTTTATCATTTGTAAAACACAAGTACATGGAACTCCCACTACAGAACACGCTCTGTAACTGCACAGTAAAACCATTAGGATAGGAATAGGTCCTACAGTGCTCAGTTTCATTTTAATCCATGAGTTGTCGTCACTGCTTATCTCACAGGTGTCCTCTGCCTTGTCCATGAAACTTTTAATGAGAGAGTGGATGAATTACGAAGAGGAGTGTCTCAGGAATAACAGCAGAGAACCACCAGCCACAGGTGAGCTTTTTTTCAGTGTTTTCTTTCATTTACATTTACGGCATTTGGCAGACGCCCTTATCCAGAGCGACTTACATTTATCTTATTTATACAACTGAGCAGTTGAGGGTTAAGGGCCTTGCTCAACGGCCCACCAGTGGGGATCGAACTCATGACCTTCCGATCAGTAGCCCAACGTCCTAACCACTGAGCTACCAGTACCTTTCAGAGCTGTGCTTTAGTGCTGGTCTGATCAAAGGCCCATTAACCTTGTTTGAAGTACACGTTGCCCATCAGGCTTTTGTACCACAATGAAAGCGCCCTCTGATTAGAGATCAGACTTTTATTTAAGACCAGATTATTTCTTTAGAGGCTCTTCGATATAGGCAAGTCCACAGCCCATACAGTTAAAATATACAGTACAGTGGGGTCCAAAATGAGACCACATTGAAAATCTGGGATTTTTTTTTTTTTTAATTGGAAATAAACAGAAGGTTTTAGAATTTTGACATATTTAAAACAAAGAAAGTAAATGTTCAATATCTTGAATATTTAATATTCAAGATTCTGCACTATTTCTAGGTCCCTATTTAAATGTAAGCAAATTTGTGATACTGACCATGTATTGAAATGCTTTGCACAAAAGGTCAAATTTTCCTTGAGTCTTATCCATTCCTTTAAAGCAATAATACTAGGAGATGTAATACTAGGAGAATACTTGGGATGTGTCAATACTGATACTGGTATTGAGTACTGGTCTGATACCGTACTCATTTACTCATAGAAATGCTCCGATCTCAGCATCTGATACCAGGTGGTACTATGTGAGGTAAGCCTAGTGTTCGTTGTCGCAATAATGAACAGACGACACAAAATGACAGCAATATGAATGTATTTCAATTTATAAAAGAGTTCTGGATATAATATTTGTAAAATATAAATAAATAAATAAAGGCTTAATAGTTATCTTGATGTTTGTGTATTAGTACATCTGATACACTTCTTATTTCATAAAAGAATGAGGTACAAAGAAAAGCTGTCAAAGGAGTGGGAGATGATATTTGCATTTACACATCCCATAGCTGCTTAAAGAAGCACAAAGGATTTGGTTGTCTACTGGCAAAGCCTATCCTTATGGCAGTGCAGACTGAAAACACATCACTTATTGAAGAAAGGGGTCTTTATTTTGCATTTGAAGACAGAAAGGGACTAAACTGTTGGAACAGCTAGGGCAAGTTATTCCCACCACTCTGGAATCCATACAGACAAGAGTCTCTTGATGCATGTCTTCCTTCTGTCTTAAAGGCTGGCTGGTCAAGCCGAATGATAGTTGATGCTTGAGTTACTTTGAGAATTTGACCATTACCCTGGCTTTGTAGTGTGCCATTACGTTTTGCCAGTAACAAAGCAGTAAAAACTCTTGGGTGAACTTTAAAAGATTGTTTTAAAGTTGGGCAGCTGCATTCTGGATTAGTTCCAAGGATGTAATAACATGTGCAGAATGACCAGCCAAGAGTGAGCCAACCAGGGTTGAGCCAGTCAGGAGTCACCCAGCCAGGAGTGAGCCAACCAGGGTTGAGCCAACCAGGAGTCACCCAGCCAGGAGTGAGCCAACCAGGGTTGAGCCAACCAGGAGTCACCCAGCCAGGAGTGAGCCAGTCTGGAGCAAGAGAGTCAGATGTAATCTAGTCAGCCAGCTAGGAGCTAGCCAGCTAGGAGCTAGCCAGTAATGCACCCACCAGCTAGCAGCTTATCGAGTCTTAATACGACAAGGGACTGAACCTCTGTAGACTGCGTATGTTGTAGAGATTTGGTGATGACCATCCTTTATCCATGACACCACTGATTATACATGGCTCTGTTATGCAGGTCTTGTGTGTAATAGGACGTTCGATAAATATGCCTGCTGGCCAGATGGTTTGCCCAACACCACAGTGAGCGTCCCCTGCCCCAAGTACCTGCCCTGGCACGCTAAAGGTGAGAGTCCACACACAGCAGCAGGGTTAATGGTGAAAATTTTTTTTTATATGCTTTTACCGCAATACTATGGGAGAGTCAAGATCATGCACACAATATAGAACTGTTTTAATACAGAACTGTTTTAAAACAGCATTATAGTAAACCTGCCAGAAACACAGTCAAAACAGAGCATTACATTTCCTGCAACCAGCATCATGACAACAACCAGTCACAGTGAGTGTGTGTATGACTCTTTGTGTATTCCAGTCCAACATGGCCTGGTTTATCTGGAGTGTAGTGCTGATGGCCAGTGGGCCAAGCAGAAGAACGCAAGTGAGTGTGAAACAAATGATCTGGCCCAGACTGACACGGTACGTCTAAAAATGCTTGACTGGTACAGCTGTAATAGTGCAACCACAGCATCACTGTGCTCATGGACAAACTGGAAAAAATGATGTATGTGTGGGTATCTCTGCTTCTATGTTTACAGCAATACTATGTCAAGATCCTCAGTAAATTCAGGATCATATACACCGTTGGTTATTCCCTGTCACTGGGAGCGCTGGTACTGGCACTTGGTATCCTGGTGGCATTCAGGTAATTCACACCATTGGATTATTAGTGCATGGGGAGCCAGCCATACAGGTCCTACAGCCACCTCCCTTTAGCGTATAAAGATAAAGTAAACGGACATATAAACTACTCTGTGGTATTCTCCAAGCATCAGTAGAGGAGGTGCATTCTTATTGTCTTTATATATGCCCTCACTTGACTTTATCACCTGTAATCATGGAATCACAGGTGATAAAGACAAAGGTGATACCAAATTATGCACATTAGCTGCTGCAGATGATTCCCATGCTCCAGAATGACTAAAAAAGCATCATTTTATGGATAACATTCATTCATTCATTCATTCATTTTCTTAATTGGTCCAAATATCCAGAAAACATGGCAGTTCAGCAGCACTACAGCTCTGTCCTTTGGCTCAGTTTGTGCCATGCAGCTCAGTTTAGCAGCTCGTCTACAAAAAAGCTGCAACCCAAAACACATGGCGTGTTTGGTCACTTCCTGCAGTCGAGTTGATTCAGAGTCAAATCTCTTTCTCAATGTAATCGAACCAAGCTAGAGTTCACTTGGAAGGTGCATACCCGTATGTGATTGTTGTGTTCTCACCTCATATTTTCAGGAAGCTGCACTGCATGAGGAACAACATTCACATGAACCTGTTTGCCTCCTTCATCCTGCGAGCTGCAGCCATTTTCATCAAAGACGCCTTGTTGGAGAGACCCATCATCAACCCGGGCACCACCACGGACCTCGAGATGGAGCTCTTTGTCAAGAACGAAGTCAGAACCCACCATGTTTCTTTCCAGTACATTTTAGAATTGTCCTTTCCCATTGTAATTCAGGAGGACACAGAGTTTCGTGCTTCACCTGTCTTAGCAAACCTAAAAAAGGTGATGGCAGTTAGCTGCAGATCAGAGAGTGGTATTTGCAAAACCAAAGTTCATAGGGTGAAATTTCTGTTATTTTATAATCCTGTGAGTTTAAGAGTCCAGATCATCTAAGGAATAAAAATAAATGGAATCATTACTGCTCACACATGTATAGAGCGTGAGGGCTAGGGCTGCTTAATCCCTATTTCTACGCACTGTAATTGCATGTCCCCTGATTTCCATTTCCTACAATAATTCCAGCAGTTTAACACATTAGATTTGTGGCAATTAGCTTGTCTTGGCCTGAGGGAGGAATCAAAACAACATCCGTTGTACTACTGGATAATTGGATTTAATTGTTAGTCACAATGTTAAAAAATTAATCAGGGCAATGCTGTCAAAAGGAAATTTTGTTTATATGCAGTATGTGACTATAGAGCATGGGAAATAACATAGAGGGTCTTTTTTCGTTATTACAGTCAAATACATTTTCTTCATCTTCATTACATTGCCTTCAGAGACACCATTTCTCATGTTGTTCTACCTAATGTGTATACGTATGGGTGGAATTTTTATAGTGGTGCTTTTTGTTACATAAAAGATTTACACTGTTTGATTTTCAGCGTGATTTTGCTGTTGCAGACAAAAATAACAAATCGTAAAAGAATTCTTTGGTCTTGACTTGAGATTTGAGGTCTTAGAACGTATAATGTGACATGCTCACCAGTGGGCAAATTATTGCCATTGCGACCAAAGATAGTTAACGACAAAGTTTTGGCGGTGTGAGAAATTTCTTACAAAGCTTATTTAAAAGCCACCAATAGAAGTATGGTAGCACCGAACTCGCCGAACTCACAGGACAGCTACAAGTATGGTAGTGGCAGTGATGAAGCTAAATGACATGCTAATTGACAGAAAAAAAAAATTCCGTATTACCTCAAGTTCACGTTGAAGAGTGGTTGTGTTTATGCGAGCCTGTTTTCTGTACGAGCGAATCTACGGATCACGTTCATTGATGATGATGTAAGCGGACCGTTAGGTCAATCTCTAGAGGATCTTCATTGAGTAATCTGACATGGAGAACACACATCATCACACAGTTTCTTATAGAATTAGTGCGACCAGTAATAATAACAGTCTAAAACTTTCTTAAAGAAGTCAAAAATGTTATCATTTTCTATTTCTTTTTCATTCCCGACCTTGACAATTCCCTTAATATGTTCCTGCATTACTCCTTTAAGTCACTAGGAACACAACATTTATACGTAACAAGAGAAGGTTAAATATTCTTTTCTTAGTAGAATCAGACTTTTTGGTCATTTTGAAACAAAAACATGACTTGACGTTATTGTACTTTGAAAACAGTGTTATGTAGTTTAACCTCCTGTGTTCTGCAGGTTTTACAGCCGGACGTAGGCTGCAGGATTGCTGTAGTGATGATGCAGTATAGTATCATAGCGAACAGCCACTGGTTGCTGGTGGAGGGGATATACCTGCACAACCTGCTGGCAGTCACGGTGCTGACTGAGGGGAACCACTTCAGCATCTACCTGTGCATCGGCTGGGGTGAGGCCTTCACTAACCTAGCCTGGAAACTTTCACAGCAAACAAGGCTTTGACACATGAACAGATCTTGAATTTAGAAATATTTCTATTCCTAACATATCTGTAGGAACCGCGTTCCAAATAAATCTCTATTCCGATTTAAACCCAAACTATGCCCCCCAGAAGAGCTGTAGAAATGGCAGCAGTGTCAGCATGGTGTGTGAATTCTGGCTCTGACAGTTCCTCAACCTCAGCTGCATCACTCCAGTTCTTAATTGATCTCAACTAGAGATGTGTGTGGGACTGGTTTTTAAATCTTGCTCACACAGTTATTACATTTGTTTGTACCTGTCTGAGGTATTCGCTACTGAATTTTGGTTCTATTTCCCAAAATTTAGACAAACTAGTTGCACTTGTTTAATACACCCACATGAAAGTAAAACCTCCCGC
>CM075019.1:23369174-23381674 GCA_037576675.1 Pangasius sanitwongsei | reverse complement strand
CAATCTGATAATCATGTGAAGTGTGATGGAGTGTGTGAGGGTGAGGCGTAGCGATGTTAGCGATCTGTACAGCGTTAGCGGGGTTCAGATGTAGACGGGCTGTTCCTGCGCCGTCAGCAGGCGGTACATGGCAGCAGGCATGGTCTTCATGTGGATCTGAGAGGAAGAAGAAACAGGATTCATAACGTGAACATCATAAACATCAAAAACTCTACACTACCACTCTAACTAGCCTAACTAGCCTGTCAGAACACCAGTGGGTAAATGAAATATATAAATTATTTAACTAATTTTATAAACCCCTGGATGACACACGTCACTCTGACGACAGCCGCACCTTCTGGCTGCAGAAACAAAATGGGAGACTTTAATGATTTTTAATGTCGTGTTGGACGTCAGAATGGGGCCCTTGAGCGAGGCCCTAAATCCTCAACTGCTCAGTTGTAGAAATGAGATAATTGTGAGTCGCTCTGGATAAGGGCGTCTGCCAAATGCTACAAATGTAAATGTAAATGAAAAGTATTCATTAACACGTTCGTTTTTACTGCATACTATCCAATCCCACACGTTTCCATGCCAACAGAAGACGGTTGTGGTTAGGGGTGGTGAAGGAGAATCGGTCCGCATTCACAACGATCATTTCCTCTCAGCTAAGCAGCTAACTATCATATCAGTGAAATGGGAATTTAACAGGCGTCGCTTGCTAGTTAGCTAACGCCTCATTTATATTGCTTTAACACACTTACATACAGAAGCTCACCTCAAACCCACACCAAGAAGCTAGCTAGCTAACGCTAGTTCCTGCTGAGGAGTTGCTTATAACGGACGCGATTAGCTAGCTAACTCCGTTCAGCTTATAAACGAGTTCATGGCGTCTGTTTGTGCAGCGCCTCGGCTTTCAGCGCCATGACGACGTCCTCGATGTTGTAATCGACGCAACGTTTACGTCTTGATTGTCTCCACAGAATACAAAGATGTAATCATGAAGAAACGTGTAGACTTTACATTTCTCTCCAGTGTAAACGCTGGGAGTTTCTGTGAGACGTGTGTGTGTGTGTGCGCTGAAGGCTAGCACACTGCTTAGTATCGTTTAGCCACTGACAGGACGCCGAGCCGTGAGGATCTTCCAGAGTCACACCATTTGTTAGTTTAGCCAAATAGCGCTCCCCGTGTTTTAGTGCTAATCCTGAATAATACGCGGAGAACATTTTAGCTAAGGTCAGTCTGATTCCTAAATAAATTCCTGACAGATTCTTCAGTCTGATTATAACCAAGTAGTGACAGTAGTGACAGGCTGCAGCTACTCGGGTCTTTAATTAATGTGATAATTACAACTCACAGTATTCATGCAGCAATATAGTGGCAATATCCCTCATTTTCTCCCAGATTTGGTCACCTGCCAACTCCCAGCCCGTCAGCTCTCCCCTACAGCACAGCAGCTGGTAACCAGGAGGGCGAGAAACGACACGCAGGTGATTTTAATAATCCGAATGTGGAGCTCAGGAAATCCACTGAAGCAGCTGCATAACCCGACTCTGAATACCAGCAACTTTCCTCATGTTAAATTTCATAAGACCTTTGGACTAATTCACCGCCTCGGAATACGACCCTGTGTGGTTTGGGACGCAGCCGTGAATTCTTTCTGAATGTGAAATATTTTCCTCTCGCAGTAATTCGATTAAATCGCACAATAAAGATGGACGCTGTCATGGAGTGTTCACTGTGACGAGCTCACAATGGCATTATTCTACCAGAGAGGGTTTTAACAAATTAACATTTAACAAATTCAACACATTCAACGGGTTTACATTTTAAAAATTATTTAAAAAAACACACAAGATTAATATTTAGTTAAACCTGCTCTGTGATATGAACGTAGACAGTAAAGTGATGGTGTGTAGTTTGTTATTGTGCGCTACTGTACCTCTCCTACAGCACTAGACAGAATATGAACGATCTTCTCGTGGGGCGTGGCCACCACACTCTGCCCGTTAATCTCGATGATGCGGTGGCCCACTCTGACTCCACCCCTTTCTGCAATACCCCCCCTCATCAGACTGCAGATCTGCAATCAGGAGAATGTAATAAACATGTAATAAACATATAGATCAGACTTCAGCTCAAATAAACACTTCACTAATCCTGCTTCATTACTGCACTTAAATATTACTTTAAAGCTTTTGTACCTGAGTTTAAATATAATGCTCGTTTTAGAGTCAGGTGAATTGTTAAGAATATGAAAGTGTGATTTATCTCTGAGATAACATTTCATTACTTCTTATTTCAGTACAAAAAGATTACTTAGTGGACAAATTTTAACTTTCATTTGAGTATAATTTTAATTCTTTCCACTTTTAATTCAGTAAGATTATAAAACAAAACCCCGAATTTTTACCCAGAATTGTTTTTTTGTTTGTTTGTTTTCTCCCCTGTAAATAAGTCCAGATAATCATATTACACACAGTTCCTTCAGTTAGAAGTCATCAGATCTCTAATAGGAATTAGAACATTAAAAAAAACACCACGAGCCCAGAGTTACCCACAATGCCATTCTGTACGCTGAAGCCGAGCTGGTACCGGAGGTCTGGTCTGCGGATGAGGACCATGGTGACTGGAGGACATCTGACAATGTTCATCTTAACCCTGGACTGAGACTTCAGACCCTGAGGATGAGGTGCACAAACATGTTCACACAAATTCATCCAAAGTAACCTGATCAGCCTCATGTGCTTCACTCAGAAAAAAATAAGAAGAGTACAAATGAAGTGATGCTGCTTATGAACCTGAACATTATTATAATCGGTTTATTAGAATGATCACATCACTTTAATAACAGCATGTTTCTGCATCTGAATTCACTCCCTACTCACTATATAGTGCACTATTTAGGGTGCAGTTACTGTTGTAGAGTGTATTCATGGTGAACAAATTATATTCCCTGAGTAGCACACTACAATCTTACCCATAATGCACCATGAATCCAGTGTATAAACACTGCTTTCACACTACGTACCCGAGCGGCTGTGTGTGTTAGTGTTACAGTAAAAAGCAAAGCCTGCCATGTTAGCGAGAAACCGCAAAGAAGCGTAAACTCCTCTGTCCTGAAGATGTCAGAAAACAGCTTTACCTCTGACTGTTACAAACTGCTGACACTGGAGACTCCTTCCTTCCATAAATGTTAAATAAACATCTCACATGAATATAAACCTGTGATTTATAGCTGCACTACAGTCAGAGCTGCTGTTATAGAAAATTAATCAACACAAAACATGTAAATAAAAGGTGTAATGAGCATTAAAACCAGGAGCTGATCGTTAGTAGTGCGTTTAATAACGAACATGAGTTTTATAGTTTAACGGCAGGTGATGATGTGTTTCCAGAGTGTTCAGTAGTAAAGTGTGTGCAGTCAGTCAGGTATCTCGCTCACTGAACCCTACATAGTGCACTTTACAGAACAGCCCTTGTAATGACGAGGGAGTGAGAGAGTGAGTGAGAGAGTGAGTGAGAGAGTGAGATAGGGAGGGAGTGAGAGAGTGAGAGAGTGAGTGAAAGAGAGAGGGAGGGAGTGAGAGAGTGAGTGAAAGAGAGAGGGAGGGAGTAAGAGAGTGAGGGAGTGAGAGTGAGAGAGGGAGTGAGAGTGAGAGTGAGAGAGGGAGGGAGTGAGAGAGTGAGTGAACGAGAGAGGGAGGGAGTGAGAGAGTGAGGGAGTGAGTGAACGAGAGAGGGAGGGAGTAAGAGAGTGAGGGAGTGAGAGTGAGAGAGGGAGGGAGTGAGAGAGTGAGGGAGTGAGAGTGAGAGAGGGAGGGAGTGAGAGAGTGAGTGAAAGAGAGGGAGGGAGTAAGAGAGTGATTTAAAGTTAGGGTTATCTGAGTTGAGGTTCAACCCTGAGAGTGATTCGTCAGTGTGGTGTGATGATGAGGTGAAGCTGCTCACCTTGATGATGCTCTGGCAGGTGGACAGCGGCAGACCCACCAGACTCGTCCCGTTCACCGTCATGATCTGATCTCCGATGTTGAGACGGCCGGATTTCGCCGCCGGTCCAGCGTGCATCAGGCTGGCGATGATGACGGTGGGTAAGATGGAGCCCCAGCCGGACTCCACGATCACCACGCCCAGGATTTCACCCTTCTGCTTCTCTATGTACACCTGTTACACACACACACACACAACCGACTTCCGTACATCAGGACTTTCGTCATACACACCTGACTTGTGTGTGTGAGCTGATCTGGTCAAACGCCATGCTGACTGATTTCCAGGTCTGACGCAGGAAATGACAGAGATCAGGGTAACCTGTGAGCTCCAGTTTGTTAACGTAGATCATTCCCTTCTGCATAAATGTAAAGAATTAAAAAGATATTGTGTCTAGTCACCTGGCAAATGTGTAACTGCTCACTCTGATGGTCTGTATGTAGATTAGTTTCTTATTTAGTTTTTAAGGAGTAGATTTAGTTTAGCCAATCAGAGTGTCTTATTCAGAAAGTCTACTATAGTGTATAGGAGTGTTTAATAATATAACCCCTGAAACTCACGACCTGCTGTAACCAACACTATCTCTGATTTAGCATTATCGGTAATAGAAAAAGAAACTGTAACTTTTTTAGATTCGCAATGCCACAGAATGGCACAATGTCGCCGCGGGCACCATACAGTTCTACACTGAATAGAACGCAGTAAGGTTCTGCGTATATTACATTATCCTCTAGCAGAACAGCTTTGAGCTACTGAGCAGAAGGTTGTGAGTTTAAATCCCAAGCTGTTACTGTAAGACCTTTAACTCGCACTTGCTCCATTGTAAGTGACTTTGGATTAATGCTCCTGCTACATGAATAACTGTAAATGTTCCACTCACGTCTCTGCAGTTCTCAGACTTGGAGAAGTGGATGAGGTCGTCGTTGTACATGTCCTGAGTGTTGAGCAGGTCGCTGTACTCTCTCTGACTCAGGTCCTCCGGATCGATACCATTCGCCCGCAAGAACTCCTGATACGCCACACTGAAGGACTGACCGATGGACTGAGCGATCAACTGAGCCTGTGAAGGAAAAGAGAAGAGAGAAAGAAAGAGGAAGAGGATTCAAGAAGCAATTCCACTGACAAGTACGTATAGAGAAGTGTAAACCTCAAATGTCTTTGGAGCTCCAAATTTATTTTTGTAGTTTTGTTTCAAAATCAGAAAAAATGCAGATATCTGGTATAAGTTTTGTTATAAATATAATGTTTCATTTTAAATATGATCTTGTACCCCTTTTCATGGACATGACAGTACAGCATTAATCTGAAAGCAGACATTTAGACTCTGGAGATAAACTCTGGGGACAGTGTTTAATCCTGTTTATAGTGAATCATGTCACCAGTGAGGCCTAAGGAGCTTCACTTCAATCACATCACTTTTTCTGGCACTTGTGGTTAAGATAAATTTCCAGACAGAGGGAACTGAGACTAGTGAGTAATGGAGTAACAGCAGAAGTGTGCTCACGTCCTCCGACTCGAACACATGGCAGATCATCCTGTACTGCCGCTGTTCTTCCTGCGCCGGGTTCAACTGCTGAGCATCGGCCGTGTCCAGCTGCTCCTGAGCGCTGCGAGAGCGGATCATCTTTCTGCGCGCCATCAGGACCACCATGTTCCCGATGTCCGCGATGTAAGAGATGGTCCTCAGAGGATGGTCCATCATTGTCTCCTGCCAAGCATTGTTTAAAACACATTCAATTCAAATCACCAAAATAACCCAAATTAGTGTGTGTGTGTGTGTGTGTGTGTGTGTGTGTTATTTGCAAATAAAAATCATAAACGTTGCTGTGGAACCCCTAAAATAGTTGCAACTAGTTGGCATCACAAGTCACAATTAGCACAATTAATTTGACCTCAATTAAAATGTCACGTGATCTCAATACAACTGTACCTGTTCCCGGAAGAACCCTGAGTTCGTTGGAGAACATACCTACAGGCCAACCAAGAGGCCAAGTGAAACTCTCAACATGATGCTAGCACCACCGTGCTTCAGTGTTTTAACACTACAAAATGTGGAACAGTTGAAGGGCATGAATACTTATGCGACCCATACCTACAAACAGGTTCCATCTAGAACCCTGAAGTGTCCTTCGGTTTGTCCCTCTATAAGAAAGGCAGAAAAGGTTGCAAGTAGAACCCTTAACCATCCAAAGAACTCTTGAGGGACCCATTTTTCTAAGTGTATATGATCACATACAGCCTTTATCTGTCTCACAAGCCACTGTGTTTTATTTAGCCAGAGAGGGATTCAGAGAGGAGAAGAATTTTAATTTGCCATGAAGAAACCTACAGAGACCAGTGATGAGCAGAGAGAGAACACAAAGCAGCGACAAATGTGGAAATGTCAGAGTGTATAAACTGTAGTGAGACAGAGACAGAAAAAGAGAGAAAAAGACAGAGATAAGACAAAGAAAGAGAAGACAGACAGACAAACAGCTACAGAGACAGACAGACAGAGTGTTTTGTTCACCTGTGTGTCAGCGTTGAGAACTTTAATCCTCTGAGTCGACACGAACAGATCCACCTCAGTGGTGGAGAGAAGCTCACCTCCTGCACCCTGTCATCAGGAAAAAGAAAATAACAAAAATTTTATTATATAACACTGTCCACCTCTTCTCAACCAACTCACACACAGAGAACTGGGTTTAATGTTTCTCCGTCAGCCTGTCGCTTGTAATCTGGTCCATTTATCCAACGTTCAGACACAAAACAAGAGACGAGAATCACTTGGATCCCAAAAACAACAGAAACAGCAGTGACCATAGCACAGCGTCTAATCATCACAACATACCGTCTGTCTCTCTCTCTCTCTCGCTCTCGCTCCCTCTCTCTTTCTCTCACTCTGTCTCTCCCTCTGTCTCTTTCTCTCCCTCTGTCTCTCTCGCTCTCTCTGTCTCTCCTGCTCTCTGTCTCGCTCTCTTTCTCTATCCGTGAGCTCCTGTTCAGCGTGAGTCTGAAGAAGCAGACAAATGCAAAGTGAGGACACTCAGGACTGTGTGTGTGTGTGTGTAGCGATGGTGATGGTAAGTGTGATATTATGGGATGGTTTGGCTGAAGGGGTACAGGGCGGTGTGTCGTCATGGTGAAGAATCCACATCACTATGATAGGCTAACGGTGAGAAATTTTATCAACGAGTTGTTTTCTAATCGCAGTGACACGAGCAGCCCCGAGCATCAGTGCTGTCTCTGAGCATCACCTACATGTCACTCACATTGGTTTGTTGTGTTTAGAAAAAAAAGGTCAGCTGAGGAACATCAGATAATAAACCCATAAAAATTCAGAAATAATGTTTAAACATCAGCAAGTAAATTGGCTACTAATATGCCAATATGTGTAAAAGTCACCTTAGTGATCAAGGCCAAGTCAGTAATAATAATCAACCAGACAAATGTAGCTCCGCCCCCCGGCCCTCATTCTCACCCGGACGCGGGTCATGGCCTCCTGAGCCTGGTGCATGCGCGCGCTCTTACTCGGCGTTCTCTCTGACAGCAGCTGTGTGGAGCCCAAAAAACTGGCTGCAAATATGATACCATCGATTAAATCCTCTGGATCACACGGTCCTGGAACTGACAAAACAATCACAGAACAATTACTGACAAACATCTCTGACCATAAACACTATTTAAACACTATTTAAAAAACGTTGGCGAAAGCAGCGACAGGTGACGGTTAATATTATTTACATGGCAGCAGTGTTGAATTCTGATTAGTCAGAAGGTGTTGATTAATTTTCAAAGAACAGGAACTACCTTGTTTTACAAACATTACATGTAACTATAAGCAGATAAAAAGTACATGTTCTTTAATGAATAAACAATTGTAACTGTTGGTTAATTACTGTGATATTAGAGGAATAGAAAAATATGAAAATAATCTTCAGAGTGGCAACAACACCTCTGTTTCAACACACCACTGTGTCATTATAATTTCCCTATAACAGCACAAGTGTTTTATTCCTCACTTATTGTAAATCCTGTCCTTTTAGATTTAAGTAACTGGAACTTACCATCAACGTATGTAGGAAAAGCAGCCAAGTTCCTTCTAAGCTGAATATAAAAAAACAATACGCCGTCAGCAAACTGGTGTAAATACAGTTAAAAAGTTGTTAAAGTGGTACATTAAAAAAATTAGCAGTTCACCTCTTCAGCTGTTGGTAAACTGGGACTGATGTCTGATTCCTGGTGCTCATGAGCTGTGGAAGATTCTGCTCCCAGAGGAACTATGGGATCTGAAGCCAGAACTTGGGAACATGCCTGACACAGAACAGCACAGAACCATGAAAAATACTGAATAATAATAATAATCTCAGATGAGGATGAAGAATGTCATGTAGTCAGACACTCACCGTGTTCTGAGGAGAAGGAAGCTGTGGAGGAGATGGAGGTGAATAAAGCTGTGGCTGGCACTCCTCCACTGGGCTGACGTCTCTCCTCATCACCCACACTGGCTCTTTGGGTTTGTCGGGCGTGTATGGTGAACGCACCGTCTTCGTCTTCACTTCCTCGATTGCCTCCTTTATGTCTCTTATTGCCAGAGAGATCGCATCTCCAGAAACGTTTGCAGATTCTTGCATAGCATGTGGTCTGTCTTCTAAAGAGTCATGTTCTGGCTTCTCTTCTCTGTCCAATACAGGCAAACGAGGACGAACCTCACACTGCTCCTTTCTGATCTCTGAACATTCCTGTTCTACACTACGTCTCCAAACCTTACTTCTGCCTCTATCAGGACTGCTAGCTTCATCTCCTGAGTGTTCGTCATAGTGGTGCAGTCTGGAACCGACAGAACCCTGTGGTCTCTGCTCCTCATGGAGACTGATCTGTGGATTAGCCTCACTGGTGGACATGTCATGGTTTTTCTCAAAGCCCTGCTGGTCCTCAGAGTGTTCCTGGTACCATCCTGTTTGTGGTGAGTGGTACAGTTCTCTGTCTGATTCTGTTGGAGTCACTGGGTAGAACTTTGGACAGGACTCAGAGACTGATGGATATGAAGCGGAACAGGCTTCTGAACTGGAGTCTGAAATTGTTTCTTCATAGGACAGAGCGCCTGATCGGCATTCAGACCTCATGTCTGTGCTCATGGCAGTGTAGCTGGCAGAGGTGAGATGGATAGGACCTGATTTGGGCTCTACGGGGTAACCTCTAAGAGGTTCTGAGAAAGGCTGAACCTGGAAATTAGGGATTGGTAGTGGCTGACGTGGAAATTCCCCAAAAGGTGGAACATCTACTCTGATGGGCCCAGACCTCCTACTGGTCTTCTTACTACCTTTTGAACTACCAGCGTTTGCCATGGAATCCTTCTCCACTTGACTCTGTTCTTCCTGTTCAACATCTTTGTGAGACTCTGTGCCCTCCTCTCTCTTTTCCTGACATCCCTCCACCTCCCATTCATCTATCCCACCCTTGCACTCCTCTGTCTGCTCCCTCTCTCTGTGCTGATCCTCGGTCTGCTCAGAGTGTGCGTGAAGGCTGCTCTCAGTACTGGAGGAACAATGTAGACCTGGGCTACCTCCATCTTGCTCCTCTACAGGTGATGCCTCCTGTGGAGAGGGGGTTGGTTCCTCCTGAGAAGGAGTCAGATCCTCCTGTGAAGACGGAGTCAGCAGTTCCTGGGAACACTCCTCAGGAGACAAAGTGTCCATGGCCGGATTGATCTCAGGAACATCGAGGGGTTGCGGAACTGTATGAATCTGTCTGGGTTGCTGTCGATGTCTGTGCTGATTCCCTCCATCACCACTCCGTCGATACCTCGACCCACCTGGACGAGGCTGCTGACCTGCCTGTGCCCCTGCATCTCCACTCTCACTCGACCCCCTCTGGGTGTGGCATGGGGCATGCCTTCGGCTGCGTCGTGGAGCTCGATTAGTGCCAGGCTGCTGTTGGTGTGACTGTCGATGGTAGTGATGATGATGATGATGATGATGGCCATTTCCCTGTTCGTCTTGGCTGTTCAGCTGGCATGGCCTCCACCTGGGACGGCCTCCTTCTACAGGTGTACTGTTTGGCTGCCGGATGCGCTGAGGGGGTGGGGCTTTGGACCCCGCCTCCGCTGGTTCCTCCCTGTGACTCATGGCTGTTGCTATGAAGTGGACATGATGTTGTTGCAGAACCTGGTTGGGGGGTAGGGGGAGTGTGGAGTTGATAACAACATAAATAAAATGAAATGATCGCGAGGGTTGGATGAAGCTAGTCCCACAGGCCAGACTTTGAGCTCCCAAGTGTTTTTTATTTATTTATTTTTTTTTTATGAAATACACTGCACAGCATACTTTAGGGACAAGACCTCAATCCCAGTGGAATGAGATGGATAATCTGAGATTTCATCCAGACCCTGAACAGCTGGCAGATGGTGGAAGGGAGGACAAGGTCAATGCCTGTAAAGACCCGCGTTAAACAAATTATTCTCTCAACAGCACGCTGGAAACTGACATTTTACTGGAGGTAAAGATGGTTATGTATGATAAATCATGAACACTGTTATGCAACAACAAAATACTAAACAGTGTGGCCTGTGATCCCGATATGTTTTGTTGGTACAGTTAAAACCTGACCTCTCTCATTTTCAGTAAACGCATTATTCAGGTCAGGGATCTGGAGCCTATCCCAGGAACAATGGGTGCAGGGCATGAGAATTCACCCCGGATGGGATGCCAGTCTTTCAAAGGGCACCACGCACACAACATTCACACACTCACTCACACCAATCCACCTACACACGTGTGTTCGGACAGTCGGAGGAAACCAGAGAAACCCACTTGAACATGGAAGAACATGCTAAACTCTGCACAGACAGTAACCTGAGCTCAGGATTGAACTCAGGACCCTGGTGATGTGTGAAAGGAACTCTAAAACCTACCTAGCACCTTATACCTGACCTGTATTATGTTATTTGTTCATTCATGAATTGTGTGATTCGTCAAAACCCGTGTAGAAATATCCACAACATGTAAGAGTGGTCAAGATGCTCAGATCACACTGTACATAATGTATTGATTAGTTTGAGGGCTCATTTGCATATTCTGACCTTCTGCAACATCAGTACATTAGTGCAAACACCATCAATATCAATTCAATAAGATATAACAGTTAACACACGATTATATTACATAACACCACTCTAAACACGTCTCCATAACCAATATAACCATTATCCTCGCGGTTTATTATCATCCCAGCAGACAAAGGGATGGATGATGGTGTGTGTGTGTGTGTGTGTGTGTGTGTGCGTGAGTGAGAGAGAGCGAGAGTCAGTCACAGATGGCCTGTGTATGTGGGTTGTAGACATCACACCCCCGTGCCGTACAGCCGAGTCTCAGTTTGTCCATCTGTCGCCTGTGCAGGAAGATTCACCTCACCACGACCTCACTGACCTGCTGCACTTTTTTAGCATCACGGTCACCATCACCTCACCTGGATCTCTACAGGTTACATCTAGCACTTAAAAGCGTTCTTTAGTTTGATCCACTGGCGGAAGGTTCTATGTAGAACCTTAAACAGGGGGATTACCTTTTAGAAAAGGTTTAGAAAAAAACTTCTTCATGTACGTTAAAACCATTAACCATCCAAAGAACCCTTGAAGAACCCAGTTCTAAGAGTATGCGTTCTCCTTACATCATATATGCAGAAGATTTACACCATTGTTCTTGTATTGATTGGTCTAAAATAAAGATACGACATATTTAGAAACGTATACACTCCTAAAAAACAGCAAATATAAAACACCCTAAAAAACACTTTTGGGATTTGGGATTAGATGTGTTGATGTGCTCATTAATCTGTCAATCAAAACACCCTTTACAGCGCGTCAGGATGTGAAGCTGAGTGAAGCGAAATTACACAAACATGGGATCAGCTGTAACACAATGAATTTTCATTCAGCTAATAGATCTCAGTAAATATTTATTACTTACCCGCTTTCATATGAATGGAAATACATTCATAAATCTACAAACATATGATGATTGTAAATAAAATAAAACAAATTATTTACACAGATTAGAACGTGATTAAAACATGGTGTACTATAGTAGAGCATTTCTGTAAAATATATATACAAACATGGCAATCATCCACTGTCAGATAACAGGGTACTAAACTGTACCTTTCTTGTCATTGGGTTGTACGCTTATCTCTAGTATCTTTCCCCTGGAAATGTGGATATAGTGACCTTTAAAATGATTTAAGGTCCACAGTTGGACTGTGATTATTTTTTAGCTGACAGCTCGTGATGTAGGTGTACTGAGGTTTCTGTTTTAGCCACTAAAGTGCTGCACAGCAGAAAGACCTCCACATCACTGCCGCCTACATCACAGACAAACAGCAACGAGCTCGTTCTGCGTTCTGGCTTTTGCTTTTGCCTTTCTAAATAAAAGACATATTAAAGGTACAAGATGGTACCAAAGGATGGTTCCACCCCAGTGACGAGGAAGGGTACAGTTTGGTACTCGGTTATTCTGAGAGTGTAATATAGGGACTGATTCTGTAGAAAAGAT
>CM075019.1:23364174-23366674 GCA_037576675.1 Pangasius sanitwongsei | reverse complement strand
GAAATGCATATCTTCATCAGAAAAATAGTGCAACAAAGTCTTTAAAAAGCACCACATGCAACGTGTCTTCGTCCTTCTGGAGAACATAACAAGAACTTTTTTCCATTGAAGATTTCAGGCTTGTTCTTACGCAACCTTGGCATCGGACGTGTTTATCTGCTGCTTCTGGTTTGGTCAGCTCTTTTTACTGATATACTGATATAATGATGTTTAAGACCTCAGGGTGATTTACACTGTGATGAACCTCAAACCAGAAACAACTGCAGTGATTAGCGTCACGGATGTGTGCGTGAGTCTGAAGCAGTAGTTAATAAGAGCAGCGTCTCATTGCGAACAGCCCCATCTGTCTTCCTGTTCTGCCACAATTTCATTTTACACAGAAATAAAATGTTTTATCACCAGAGCTGCTTTTCACTGAACTTCGCTTCAGAAAGACTGAATATGTGCTGTTCCTCTGTAGATGTGCTGTTCCTCTGTAGATGTGCTGTTCCTCTGTAGATGTGCTGTTCTCTCTGAATGAGCTGTTCAGTTTAGATTACCTGTTCCCTGTAGATGTGCAGTTCTTTTTGGATGTGCTGTTCTCTGTGTTCTCCTGCTGTTGTCATGACTGAATGCTCTTCTTTTGTCCTCTTGAGAGCATTTCATCACGGTGGATGCGAACTCGCAGGGGAACGGGGACAAAGCAGTTCTGCTGGGTCCTGATGTGGAGGTGCAGGATTGGAGCTGTCTTCGTCTCATCTATCAGATCACTGGAGCCGGCTGGCTTCAGGTTCTCACTCGTTCAGAGGGAGAGAGTTTTGACCACACACTCTGGTCGGCCAGCAGTCCCTCTGAAAGCTGGCTCATCACCACCGTAGACCTGCAGAATTCCACCGAACCATACAAGGTGAGAGATGTGAGAAGAAGTGCTGGAAATCATCCACACAGTGGACCAGCAACAGTGTTGGATTAAAGGAAAATAAAATTATAGCATAAACCTGACGTTTATTATGTCACTTTTCGTTTATTTATTATGTCATTATAGAGGTTGTGTATGTTGCTTCTCTCAGCCTCAGCATTTTATCAGAAATCACAGATCATTATATTCACATCCACGAACATCGTGATGAACAGAACAAAAAGCCAAATCTTCTCTGAAAGAATATATGAACAGTACAGCCTTAAACTACTTACTTAAACTAAAATATTTGTTTGTGCATCTTTTTTCTTCTCCTCTTTATTGTCTCATAATTTAATGTTCATATTTCGAATGTAAATGATAAGGCACCTCTGGATCTTCTATGATTGTTTATGTTGAAGAGAACAGTCCAGCAGGTGCTCTAACAGCAGCTGTCTCTGCAGCAGATATCGACTTTGGTGAAAATGCTCAAATAATTTATTCATTACTTAGCAACTCTAACGCACATTTACATTTACATTTATAGCATTTGGCAGAAGCCCTTATCCAGAGCGACTTACATTTACCTTATTTATACAACTGAGCAGTTGAGGGTTAAGGGCCTTGCTCAAGGGCCCAGCAGTGGCAGCTTGGCAGTGCTGGGGATCGAACTCATGACCTTCCGATCAGTAGCCCAACGTCCTGACCAACATGCAAAACAAGCACACAGTCATGCCCTGTTAGCATCAACTCTGTCACTGGAGAAATTTACAGCAGGCAGTCTTTCAGCCTTGAGAAGATGAAAACCTTCTAGTTTCAGGTTCAAGCCACTGACCCTGGTGTCCCTCCACTGAATAGTAACGTCACTGTACATGTTTTTATCCTGGAGAAGAATCCTGTTATTTTACCGCCTTATTCTGAACCTGGATCAGTGAACACTGAGAACATTCCCTACTCTGCTGAAGCGGGTACTTTGTGGCTAAAGTCCGAGCTGTAGATGCTGATTCAGGTTATAATGCACTATTATCTCATCACATTTTCTTCTCCTCTTTATCAAGGATGTGTTTAAAAACATGTGTTCAGTCTTTCTCACACTATAAATTTAACTGTCTAACATGGTGCATTTTTCGGCTCTTACACTGAACTAAATTAAATCTTAACCATTCTAAAAACAGTAAAGGAAAATATGTAACTTTATATTTATCACCCACGTGCTTTACGTTTGTTCATTTGAGACGTTAAGGGTCTCGCACATGGACACAACACTTACAGCATAGCAGCAACCTTCTGACTCAAGCCTTAACTACTGCAACCCCGGTGCATCATGGGAGGGCGTATTCCAGGAAGATTTTACATCAGCACACAAATATTCCAGCTACCAGCCTGTTTTGTTTAAACTCCACAAAAGTCTCTTTACTTCATGTGGATTATTTAAACACAAACAGGCAGCGTGACTGACTTTTGGGAAAACAAAAAGGAATAAAAATGACTACATCACTTTAGTGTTTTAACAGTGAAGCCACAAAATATGGGAAATTAATTTTCATTACATTTACATTTATGGCATTTGGCAGACGCCTTATCCAGAGCGACTTACAATAGTGCTTTGAAGTCTATCAAAAA
>CM075019.1:23322237-23323728 GCA_037576675.1 Pangasius sanitwongsei | reverse complement strand
ATTCTCTATATCTGTCTCTCTCTCTCTCTCTCTCTCTGTACCACTCATTCTCTATATCTGTCTCTCTCTCTCTCTCTGTACCACTCATTCTCTATATCTGTCTCTCTCTCTCTCTCTCTCTCTCTGCACCACTCATTCTCTATATCTGTCTCTCTCTCTCTCTCTCTCTCTGTACCACTCATTCTCTATATCTGTCTCTCTCTCTCTCTCTGTACCACTCATTCTCTATATCTGTCTCTCTCTCTCTCTCTCTCTCTCTGCACCACTCATTCTCTATATCTGTCTCTCTCTCTCTCTCTCTCTCTGTACCACTCATTCTCTATATCTGTCTCTCTCTCTCTCTCTCTCTCTCTCTCTGTACCACTCATTCTCTATATCTGTCTGTCTGTCTCTCTCTCTCTCTGTCTCTCACTTTTTCTCCCTTTGTACCTCTGTTTTTCTCTCCCTCTGTCTTTCTGTCACTCTCTCTCTCTCTCTCTCTCTCTCCTTCGTTTCTCTGTGTAGTGAAGTGCACTATTCTGAACTATCAGAGCCCCACCACGGGTCTGTTTCCTGTGAAGACCTGCTCCGACTGTAAAGAAGCCAAAGTGCGGGATTCACTTTACTGTGCTGCCAGTGCCTGGGCTCTGGCTCTCGCTTATAGGTGAGACACACACACACACACACACACAATTTAGGTCAATTTGATAAGCTTTATTGGACCGTGTACATGTACAGTATTGCCAACACATTACAGGAAACAGAAGAACTGTTATTAACAAACAAATTAATTATAACATGGAGAATAGAAATTAAGCGTTAATACAGATATTGGCAATCTTAAAGAACAGGGTGCTGTGTGTGTGTGTGTGTGTGTGTGTGTGTGTGTGTTTGGGTGGGTTACTCGCTATCCCTGAGGTTGTGGCAGGCAGATACGTACTGTCCTGCTAACACACAGCTCTAACACAAACACACACACACACACACACACACTTCTGGGCTCTTATTCTAAAACATAAAAAGAAAAACAAAAATGAAGAAAAGGAAAATGAAGAACAACAGAAATAATAAAAAGGGAAACGTCAGGGGGAAAAAAAGAAAGAATAAAGCTCAGCAAAATAAGACAACAAAAGAAATCATTAAAAAAATGAGGAATAATAAAGGAATAAAAGGAAAGAGAGAAAAAAAATCAGAATACAAAAGAAATAATAAAAAGTGAAGGAGAAAAAAAGAAAAGAAAGAAGAAAGAAAACTAAGAAAACAAAAGAACCCATGAACAGCCCTCAGCTGCTAGCTGAGCTTTAAATAAAGATTTTATACATATAAAACAAAATAAATAATTAAAGGGGAATAATAATTAAAAAAACTTTATTTAAAATGAAATAATTAAATAAACAAATAATACATACATTTATCTTGAACTTTTTATATTCTGTTATAGAGATAAACTTCCTGAAGAAGTTCTTGTCAGAATGTGAATTTAATTTTAAATTCATTTTATTTCTTTAATCA
>CM075019.1:23312237-23317237 GCA_037576675.1 Pangasius sanitwongsei | reverse complement strand
TTTTTTTAGAAAGTAAAGAACCATTACTTATCCAGCGAACCCTTAAAGAACCCTTTTTCTAAGAGAGGGTGTAGTAACCGGGTAAATGTGCGGCACAAACTACAAACTATTGCTAGTTAATTTCTTCTGAATAACTAGAACCTGCCAGGAGTTCAACATTCAGCTTCTTGGTACGCTTTTAGAAAAAAAGGGTTCTCCAGTGGTTCTTTATGGGTTCAGTGGATAATTAAGGGTTCTTAGTCCTGTAAAAGGCGTCATTGTTGTTGTAGGGTTCTGTACAGAACCTCATGGTTCCCTCAGAGGAACAGCTGAAGAACCTTTAAGGGTTTTAAATTTTAAATGTTCTAAAGAGTTTATGAACTTTAGGTAAATTTACTTCCGTCTATTTTCTTTCTTTCTTTGGTGTTAGAGCGGATCTCACAGTAAAGACGCACTACAGCTCATTTCCGGTAAGTGTGAAACGTCCTGAAGTTTATGACGCATAACATGCTTTTGTCTTTTGCGTCAGTTCCGGTTTTTATAAGCAGCGTTCCGCGTGTCGCGCGCGTGTCTGCGGGGCGGTTTATAATCTTTATCAGTTAATTTATCTCACACACACACGTGCGCGAGCTGTGATTTTAGATGATTAATTCTCATTGTGTTATTAATAAACCGTCTCACACCCGAGCAGAGCGGAAGTGCTCTAAACCGACAGCAGACACTTTTACTTCACTTTTAGGTTTCAGGTCAGCAGCAGGACGGTGTGGAGGCTTGTTCTGAAATCCCTCGGGTTAAATATAGAGGAAGAATCTGATACTAGACAGACTGACACACACACACACACACACACACACACACACACACACACACACACACACTTCCTCTCTGCGGTCGGTTCCTGTTTCATAGTAAACAGCGCGAGCTCTCTGAGTAAACGGGTTACTAGAAAACACTCACTCCAAATCTGTCTCCATGTAAGACTACAGATAGATAGAGAGAGAGAGAGAGAGACACACACACACACATATATATATATATGAAAGAGAGAGGGAGAGAGATTAAGACTGGTCTTACTAAAACTGTTCGACTTCGTCCTGTGTGCTGGTTATTTCCCTGACAGCCGGAATAAAGGACTCATAAAACCCAAATTTAAAAGTGGAGACAAATTGGATCCGAACAGTACAGCGGCGTCTGTGTGAGCAGTAAGGTGTTACTACCTGCACGCAGTAATCTGGTGTCTTGCAGCATCAACACAAGGCTCATACACTTCCTTACCGAGCACAACGTCTTAAGCAAACGTCAGACCGTATTCTTTTACAGATTTTACAGAACATCAGACTGTATCTTTACACTGCACACCCTGATTGACAAATATATCAACCAGAACAAAACCAAAATATTTGCTTGCTTTGTAGATTTCCAGAAGGCCTTTGATTCAGTTTGGCATCAAGGTCTACTGTCTAAACTTACAGAAACTGGAATAGGAACAAAACATCATAAAAACAATGTACTCAAACACTGAGTTCTTCACTCCAGGGCGGGTGAAAGGCAGGGCTGCCCACTCTCTGGTCCTGCTGCCTCCAACAGAACCGGGTCTACAGCAGGACCCAGACATCCTGCACATGTTCTGTCAGACCTGGGCCCTGAATATAAACCCAGCTAAAACAAAAGCTCTAATATTTCAGAAAAGACCCAGATGTCAGGGATGGAGATATAATTTCACCCTTGTTATGACCAAACTTGATCATGTCACAAACTTTACACACCTCAGGCTGAAATTCAGAGCAAATGGAAACCTCAACTTGGCAGTGAATGAACTGAAAGAGAAAGCAGGAAGGGCTTTCTATGCCATTAAAAAACCTATACAATTTCAACTGCCAATTAGAATCTGGCTCACAATATTCCAGCTATAGAACCAACTGCACTATATGGCAGTGAAGTGTAGGGTCCTCTCCTAAATCATGAATTTGAAAAATGGGACAAAAATCCAACTGAAGCCGTGCATACAGAGTTCTGTAAAAGCATCCTCAGGGTGCAGAGGAACACACCTATCAGCGCATGCAGGGCAGAATTAGGCCAATACCCTCCATCAATCCACACAAGCATCTAAAACTGAGTGACTCCAACTCTTTTCATTTTAAATCCCTGAAACACCATGAAATGAACTTTGAAAGAAGCTTCTTCACTCAGCTGGTCCTTTTGTTTGTTTTTTTTCTTCACTTGTGCTCTGTTCAGGTTTTATTCCTTATATTCCTTAAATAAATGCTTTGATAATACATTGCACAATGCCAATAAAGCTCATTTGAATTAGAATTAGAATTTGACAGACAGAGAGAGAGAGACACACACAGAGAGAGAGAGAGAGAGTGAGAGACAGAGAGAGAGAGACAGAGAGAGACAGAGAGAGAGAGACAGACAGACAGAGACACTGACACACTAACCACTAACACACAGCAGTCTCAGACCAGCGCTGCTCACCAAAGTCTAATCAGAGTCACCCAAATTACTGAGCAGATGAGAAGAGCGTATCTGGAGCACTGGGACAGTCAGAACCAAACCCAGTCCAGATTACACTGCTATCGGGCCCTAAACAGAGAGAATGAACTGCAGAGCGTCTCTTCACCGTCAGAGATATAAAGCAGAGACACATCCTGACCAGGTACAGGCTGAGTGAGCACAGTCTCGCCGTGGAGAAGGGCCGACACAGGAGAACCTGGAACACAGGAGAACCTGGAACATGGGAGAACCTGGAACATGGGAGAACCTGGTACACGGGAGAACAGAGACTGTGCTCACTGTACGAGCGGTGAGGTCGAGACAGAGCTGCACTTCCTCCTGCACTGTGAAAAACATCTTCACCAAAAACATCACACAACATTCCAAATTTCTGCAATCGAACAGTTGAATAGAACTTAAGAATCATTCCAGGAGAAGGAAACACTGCAGCCTTCGCTGTACAGCGTGTGTCAGAATGTGAGAGTCTGAGGGACAGAGAGACACCGAGTGTCCTACACACACACACACACACTGAATACACACACCATGTTCACACACTCACCTGTCAGGGGTTTGTTGTTGTTTGTTTGTTTTTATGTATATATATATATATATATATTTTTGTTGTTCCTGTTTATGCACAATTTGCTTTGGCAACAATGTGATTTATAACATTCATGCCAATAAAGCACTGATGAACTGAACTGAACTGATAAAGACAGAGAGAGAAAGAGAGAGAGAGAGACAGAGAGAGAAAGAGAGAGAGAGAGAGAGAGACAGAGAGAGAGAGAGAGAAAGAGAGAGAGAGACAGAGAGAGAGAAAGAGAAAGAAAGAGAGAGGGAGGTTATGAACAGCAGACCCTCTGTAACACACTCCTGTAAATCACAGATATTAACGCTGGGAACTAAAAAAATGAAAAACCTTTTTAGCTTTGATGAAGTGAAATACTTTACAGAATAAATAAGGACTTATGTCACTGAAGATGATTCGAATCAAACTACAAATAAATGAATAATGATTGAAAGTCACTAACAGTTTAACCTCGACCCTGTTCAGGGTTTAATAATTAAGAGGTTAATTATTATCTGTTTCCTGTCTGTTAGGAGGAAGAAGCGACTCGGTGCTCCTTAAATCTTAAATCTCATTCATGTGACCTGAATAAGAACAATAAGAGTGAGATAACAGCAATGACGTGTTCAAATCTCCCTGCTTTAATCATCTCTCACTGAGAGAGAGAGAGAGAGAGAGAGAGATAAAGACTGCTGTACATCAGCAGCACAACACGTCTCTCCTGCCACAATGAGACAGCGAGTGATCTGCCTCAGCCTCATGTCTCTTCTCACTGTTCTGATCGCTCTTCTTTATTATTATTGTTGTTTTAGATTTCTTTCCTTTATTAGTAAATTCACTTTTTTCTGTAATTTTACTCACTTTATCCTTCTTTTTCAATTATTCTGTATATAGTGCCTTTATATTGTCCTTAATTTATGTACAGTGTTTGCACTTATTTTAATCTATTAGTATTTTATTTTGTCGTTTTATTTTATATCACTTGATTTTACTCTACCCTTCCATTGTACCTGCTTTAGCAAAACAAATGTATAATTATTTGTCATGCCAATAAAGCACATGAAAACTGAAAACTGAGAGAGAGACACACACAGAGAGACACAAGAGAGAGACACACACAGTTAGAGAGAGATACACACAGAGAAAGAGACACACAGAGAGAGACAGACACACATACAGTTAGAGAGAGACACAGTTAGAGAGAGAGAGAGAGAGACAGAGAGACACACAGTTAGAGAGAGACACAGTTAGAGAGAGAGAGAGAGAGACAGAGAGACACACAGTTAGAGAGAGAGAGACACAGAGAGAGAGAGAGAGAGAGACAGAGACACACAGTTAGAAAGAGAGAGAGAGAGAGAGAGACACAGTTAGAGAGAGACACAGAGAAAGTTAAATGTAAACGGTGTGCTGTTAGACAGTTCAGCTGCAGTTCAGTTCCTCATCTAATAAACAAAATCACAGGTTTTAATTCCTGATGGTAAACTACAGTAGTAAAGGTTACAGTAAGTCAAATAACCACTCTATACAACCGTGGTGAGCAGAAAAGCATCTCAGAACGCACAATTTTCCCCAGTTTTAGGTTTAGGGTTCCTAATCATCTGGTTACTGAGTGTATCTCAGAAGAAAAATGAGTTGCATTACTTTAGCAAAACTGCATTTCTGATATCTCTCTCTCTCTCTCTCACACACACACACACACACACACACACACACACACACATATATACAGTCAGGTCCAGAAGTATTTGAACAATGACAGAGTTTTTGTGATTTTAACTTTATACACCACCACAATGGATTTGAAATAAAACACTCGAGATGTGATGGAAGTGTAGACTTTCAGCTTTATTTTAAGAGGCTCCACAAAAATATGGCATTTTAGGAATTACAGCCATTTTCAGCAAAGTGCCTCCATTTTCAGGGGCTCAAAGGTATTTGGACAAAGTGACATAAT
>CM075019.1:23293396-23303396 GCA_037576675.1 Pangasius sanitwongsei | reverse complement strand
CTCTCTCTCTCTCTCGCTCTCTCTCCTTCTCTCTCCTTCTCTCGCTCTCTCACTCTCTCTCCTGTCTGTCTGACCCTGCTTTCTTAACGTTGCTCATTAATTAGTGATAATTAATCACTGCTGGAGCAGAGCGTCTCAGGGTCAACATCCTCCGCCTCGGTGTGTGTGTGTGTGTGTGTGTGTGTGTTACTGTAAGACTTTTCTAAAGCTGTTGAACAGAACTGAGAAAATCTTTTCACGGAAGTCGCGGCTCGGTTTTGTGTGAACGCTCGCCTGTTGTTTTGTCGCTCGCTGGCGTACACACGAGGTTATAATCTGCAGGTCTTTGAGTTCCAAGGAAAAATATATATATATAAATAACTCTTAAAGCTCAACTGGAAGTCGTGTTTTTACTCCAAAATTCCCCCCGTGGGTCACTTCCTTATTCTGATGCCACAAAGCAGACTGAGGATCAGAAACACCCACGAGGCTCGAGATCCTGATCCTCCCGGACGTCTGCCGTATCAGTGACACCGAGCCACCCGTGTATCTGTCTATCTGCTTAACTCTGGCTTCATTTAACCAGATTAAATAAGCTCAGGCTGTAATGAGGTTAAACTTACTTTTCTGTGAGAGTCCATGGTGTAGCCCTGCTGTCCATAAGGACCAAAACTCTCATCCTGCAAACACACAATCACAACATTAGAACCTTCTCATTAGAAAAGCATGCAGTTGTGTTTTTCTTTTTCTTTTTTTTTTTTAATTCTAAACTGTGGCTGTGAAACAGAACATTCTTGATTTAATACAGATTTCTGCAGAAAAGCGCTGCAGTACACCTGTTCATGAATAATTCAGTGAGTCTGGGATTTTAATAGAAACCTATCAGGATATTTTTAACAACATCTAACAGAAGCACAAAGCCGGAACTGAAATCGCAAATTTAAGGGAGCAGGATTTTCATGACTGAGTTTCGGATTTTGACCACAGGAGCGTCCGCGTGACGCAGCATCTATACGGTGGATTAGACCGTAACCCCGGCGTTTTCTCGTTATATCTTCACTCAGGACATATTAACTCTAATAAACGATCAGTAATCTTTTAAGTCTTAATGCGGGAAAATTCTCCTGTGGTCTTTTAAGTGATTAACAGATTAAAGCACGTGGTCACACACATTAAGAGTGAATTTAACCCTCAACACCAGCGCACACACACACACACACACACACACCCCAACACTGAGTCAGCACAGTGCTGTGTATGAGCTGAACATACACAACGCTGAGAAAGAAGGCAAAGCGACAGATTGAGAATAATAGTACAGAATAATCAGGTAAGGAGCGAGGGTCAGAGTGCAGGTTACTCAAGAACAAGCGACGGATTCAGTGCTACAAGATCACGCAGTTTTCTACAAATAAATGAACGATTTGCCGTCACTCCTCAATCAAACGCCAGACGCTGAGTAACTCAAACATTCAGGACCGGATGAGAAACTGCTCCGTGTAAACGCGCTCATCATAAGGTAAGTTAAATGAGTTTAACTTGAGTGAGCGTTTGCATCTCAGAGGAGACGTGGAAAAACGTCACGCAGTGAAACTAACCCCGTCTGAAGAGGGCTGAAGGAAAAATCTGTACAGAAGAAAAAAAAAATCACACTGGTGGATTCTCCTCAGCACCCTGTGTAAAACTAACGCACTCTAAACAGTACTTTATAGATGATTAACGCCAGATTAAGCCCTTTTTCAGACACAATGACAGGCTTTACACGGGTCACTGGCGTAACTCCATCCTGTCCAGGCGCCACTCTGCGAGTTTATTTCCACAAACACCAGATTAACGATGTTGGTGTTCTCTTCCCTGTCCTGAGATAATTCTGCCCTCGTCACCTCACTGTTTTTCAAACTGAACAGTAATCTGATCGCTTTATTCCGGTCCAGACAGACAGCTCTGATTTTACCGCTGCACTGGAAAGAATGTTTTCTGACCGTTCTGACTGGCTGCGTTCATTCATTTTTGATTAAGAGAAAATATTTCTTGGCAATCACAGGGTCAAAGATGTTTTTTAAACAAGCAGAACTCAACGCCAACCGGCACCAGGGATGCCCAGTCCTTCCTGTTACTAATGTGCGTGCCTGAAATGCCCTTAAAATATACTGCAAACAGGAAGGAAGCTGTTGAAGAAAAACTATTTTTTTCAGATATTTGACCTTGCCGTGACCTTGACCCTTTCTGGATCAATTACAAAAACTATTCAGTTCATCTGCTGGGTACAATGTTCATTCCATATAAATCCCTCAATCATTCAACCACGCTAACGAGAATCTCAGACAGTCGCACGACAACAAAATACCCCCACCACCTAGTGACGGCTCAGTTTGTCTTCACTGGGAGCTCTTTAAGGTAAAAATAGAAATTTTTCGACCAAAATCTTTCAGTGCATTCCTAATAAATCTATGTAAATGATGTTATTTATGTATGTGTGTGTACTGTTAGCTCAGTGGAACACACACTGCTAGATTTTATTTCACATTAATGAACTCAAAACATCCCCCGTTTACGGCGACAGGAAGCGAGAGCGCCGCTTCAGCTCATCTTTAAAGCACAAGGAAAATGGAGTGGAGATGAGAGCACTGGCCGAAACATTACTAATGTGAGATGGAGGGAAGGGGGCGGGGCTTACAGGGGGTCAGTTAACATCGTGCACGCACACGCGCACACACACACACACAAAACCCACTTACTCCAGTGCAGGTGAAATGATTAAATGAAGAAGAACATGAACAGAGAACAGCCCTTTAGAACCCACACTGCAGGTTTGAGAGTGAAACTCAGACTGAGGTGATTAACAGGAGGTTATGAGGTTTAATCCCCACTGGTGCTGTACTCACGCTGGGCCTGTGGCCTCCAAACTGCCGTCCATCTACAGCGCTCAGGGCCAGAGAGCTCTGACTGCCACAGAGCGTGGCCAAAGACCGAGACAGCATGGTCTGAGAGCGCACACACACACACACACACGCACACGCACACACACACACACACGCATGCACGCACACATTCAACAGACACTGCGGTGAACATGCATTAGTGGTGTAGAGAGCTGAAAACATGTAGAGTGTTAATGAAGTGGAGGTGTTAGTGATGTAAAGTGTTAGTGATGTAAAGTGTTAGTGATGTAAAGTTGTGTGTTAATGAGGGAACCAAACATGCAGAACATTTCACACACACAAGCACTGAGTGTAAATCTCTTGAAGAGAACAGGAACTGACTCGTTACACAAACATTTAATGTGCCGTTCTTCAAATATATAAATAAATAAACAGTGAATTCAAATTCAAATAAATGGCAAATTGCTGTTGTATAAGTGGAATAAAACACTTGGGGGTGTGCAGTTACAGGAAAATAATCAGCTTCAGGGTGGTAACAGTAACTCCGCTTCCGTACCACACCACCTCGTCATGTTATATTCTGTGTATGTGACTAACCGGATCACCTGGAGAACATCTGAAAATAAAATTACATGGCTTCCTAGACCTGCGCTAGAACCCTAGACGTTCTGGAAGTTTACAGCAGTCTGATGTTAAACCCCTTTCTATCTCACTCACCATCTTCTCCATCTTCTTGGCCTCGATGTGCCTCATGACCTGGTCTCTCCAGTCAGCCGGGACCCTGCCACCTCCACCTGGAGCTCCGTCCAGCAGCGAGTGCTCGGACTTCACGCGGACGCTGGGCCTCTTGTTCGGGCTGCCGTGCTGGTAGCTGAAGTCGCAGACGGACATGGTTCTCTCGGGGAGCTCGTGCGGCGGAGGGCGGCCGCTGTGTGGGCGTGGCGCGTTCCCCTCGTCCACGCTGTAGGTGCGGGCTGACAGGGGTCTCTGGAGGTTCATCTGTAGAGGAGCTCGGGGCATGCTGTGGATCTCTCTGTAGCTCACGTAGTCGCCGTCAGGGCCGGGGACGCGGCGAGGTTCCGCCATGACCATGGAGGCGTTGGAGGAGGTGCTGCTCTGCCTCTGCAGGGGGTTCCTCTGCACGCCGGGGGGCAGCATGCGATCCTTCGCCCACATGTCCGGTGTTTTGGGGGGGCCGCGCTGCTGGGGCTGGTGGGGGTACGGCGGCGCGTTGTTGCGGTTGGAGTAGTTGGTGTTGGCGAAGGAGTGCTGAGGAGGGAGGTAGGGCTGATCAGGGGGCAATGGGGTACGCTGGCACCAGAGGTTCTCTTTAGGCACCATGCTGCTCGCGTACTGGATGTTATACTGAGGCGGGGGGGCGACGGGGTAGCGGGCCGGAACTCTGGACCCGGCACTCAGGAGGTCAGAGGAGGAACCCGAGGAACCGGGGTGGACCTGCAGCGGCTGGTCGTCGAGCAGCGAGGCTGATTTGGAACGGACGATGCTCTGGCACTGGGGGCCCGGAACAGCCGGAGAACCCACTACACACTCATACGGAGGAACCTCACCTTCCATGGAGTACAGCTTCATTCCTCCGGCCTC
Source organism: Pangasius sanitwongsei (assembly GCA_037576675.1). NCBI lineage: Eukaryota > Metazoa > Chordata > Actinopteri > Siluriformes > Pangasiidae > Pangasius > Pangasius sanitwongsei. The sequence continues at coordinate 23,298,933 of CM075019.1, read as the reverse complement.
CATGTTGCTGATGCTCTGAGATTTCATCACAGTAGCTGGAGGACATCTCTTCTCAGGGGTCAGTTCCTCCGTGCTGCGAGACAGAGACACCTCGCCGGACGCCACGACCGTACGGACGACCTCGTGCCTCGTCATGCCCTCCCCCGGCTGCGCTTTGCTGTTCTGGGTCCCGTTGTCGAGGTTCTCCACAGAGCTGGCGTTGTTGTTGCTGAGCCTAGTCTCCACCGTGGAGGTGCTCTTGGTCTTCTCCATGTTCTCATAAGACACGTTCATGTTGATCTGATCCCACTTGCTGTACGGCTCGGACACACCGTTGTTGATGTCCTTCTCGATGAGCGCCAGCCTCTCCTCCAGCTCGTAGTCGGACATGCCGGGTCCTGTTTTGCTCTCGTAGGTGCGCTGGTTCTTCAGGACGGTCTGCAGCGAGGTCTCTGAGCCGTTACAGTTCTGCAGCAGGGGAACCGACTCCTTCAGCTGGTTCAGGTTCTCATCCTCGTGTCTAGAAGAAGAAAAACATGTTAGTCAATCAAAAAGCATGCGCGTAATGAAACCTAAAAAATAAAAACCAGAGCTGTGAGAATGAATGTTACTCTGATTAATATTTTATATACATATATTAACTCAATACTTATATATTTAAATGTAAAAATTTACATTTGCATGTTTAATTTGTTCTGTATTCTAGTTGTAAAGTCTAACACTTTATATTTTAAAATGTCCAGTGTCACATGATGTATAAGAGCTCATAATAAATACATGTCATCATTACATATTTAAATTATGTATTGAGTTATATAAAAAATAAATATATTATATGCTATTTTAAAACAGTGTTGTACAGGGCGTGCTCATTAATATTCAAATTAATTTGAAAGTTAAATCTTTTATCTAGTATGTTCTAGCACACGCAAAGTTTAAACAAATTAAAGATGCCTGAATAGAGGTGAACTTGTGCGGCTCGAGATGCACATCAGGATTAGTTTAGATTTATTCATTTTATTCTTAGGTGATGGTTAAAGTTCTTGTTCTAGTGGCGTGGGAACTGAACTCACAACCTCCTGATCAGCAGCCCAGAGCCTTAACGACGGAGCACGACTGCTCATTCAGGCCTGACAGCGTCGACCACAAATCATTTTGTTGACTGTTTCACAGCTGCAGCTATAAACAGCGTCGTTCTGTACGTGTCACGTGATTCGTGATGACAAGTTGAGGTGGAGATGATGATGATGATGATGATGATGTGTGTGTGTGTGTGTGTGTGTACCTGCTCTTGGGGATGAGGGGGATCGTGCTCTCTCTCTCAGGAGTACACAGTGAGTTGTCCTGGCTGCTGTCTGTGGTTAAAGACACCGAGTCCGACATGCGGGACGGTGAGGAACAGTTACTGTTGTTCTGGTTGCTGTTGGCCACCGTTTCATCCAGCAACGAGTCGGCGTCTTTACTGTCATCTGTACCAGGACAGACAGGAAATGACATCATCAGTGTGTGTGTGTGTGTGTGAGATGTTTGTCTTTATGAAAAAGACGACAGCTTTAGTTTACGAAAGTCTCATTGTAAATGTCTGTGTGTTTGTACACTGTGGCGGTGCTTACGTATTTATTTATCTATTTATTTTATTTATCCAGTATATTTATTTATTTATACATTTTAGAGTCTAATCTAATAAAAATCTTCAGCCATGATAAACGAGTCCCTGCACCTTTCTTGTCCTTGCTGAGGGCCACCACTTTGGGCTGGTTGATGGAGATCTCGATTAGAGGAGGTCTCATCTCCGCTATCTTCATCTCTTCATCAGACGACAGCTCCTCCGATTCCTGCAGAAAATCACACAACTTGTGCATGAATAAACATGAATATGCAAATTAGACACTCCCCCCATGCCCCCCTAACCCTAGCCACCATTATTCAGTTAGTCACAGGAGCGAGATTTCAGCAACAGCCTCGATCATTTTCTAATCTCACACATGATTGGTCTGAATCTAAATCTGTGAAGCTTGTTTACTGACATCACAGCCTGAGTTCATACGTAGCCCCGCCCCTGAATGAAGTACCGAGTCTGAATTTAGCAAAAAAAAAAAAAAAAATGAAATTTGACCCAAAAACTCAAATCTGTATAAACAGAATCCAAGAGGAGTTGAAACATTTAAACACGAGCACGAGGCTGAAAAGTGGAGCTGGGAATCTGATGATCATAAATAAATAAATCTCCATGATGGAGCACCTCGAGTGTGTCCTCGGAGCTGACGGTGGTTCCGGTGTTCTCCGAGCTCTTCAGCGGGATCCTCTCTGTGTCACAGTTATCCGGAACGTCCCTCGGCTCAGGTGGAGTGGAATTCTGGACCAGAGCTTTGGACTCCGGCTCATGCGCTCTGCCGTTGCTACACGGAGTTTCAATCACCTGGTGAAGGACAGAACACAACCTCACACATCACACACCACCTTATACTGCATCATAACAACTAATAACCACAGATTAATGAGATAAATAAACAATAAGAGTGGTTTATTTTCCTATATCTTTAAGCAACCTGTTTAACACACTAATGAAATCACAAGGAGGTTAAATAATTTTATATTACACTCCGTTTCCCCGTTTGTTTTTGATTGATTTTTCTAGCTGATATTTAGTTCGATTCGTTTTTCCTTCTATATGTAAAAATAAAGTTTATTTTTTTCTACATCAAGCAATGCGAGGTTTATTTAGTTGTGTGTGTTTATGTTAAAAAGAATGAAGCAGGTTTTAGAGTGATTTCACATTCGCAGTGTTTATTCTGTTGGAATTGAACCCTGGTGTTTCTCCTCTTTCGTGCAGTTCGTGTGCAGGTGAGAACACAGCGACTCGGTGCAAATTCAATTCAGTTTTATTTGTATGGCGCTTTTAACATGGACATCGTCACAAAGCAGCTTTACAGAAACAACTCAGGATATAAATTTTAAATGTATGAATTTATGCCTAATGAGCGAGTCAGAGGTGACGATATGAGGAAGAAACCTTGAGAGGAACCAGAGTCAGAAGGAACCCATCCTCATCTGAGTGACTCCGGATAGTGCGATTATAAATAAATCCCTCTATAACTGTGTACTACAGAGTCAGAAAGTGTTAATTGCGTAACCAGGATGAGCAACATTCCTGAATTCATTATAGTTTTAACTTTGTCTGTTGTACTGAACTGAAGTTATCAACTGTTCAATGTTGGAGGCTTGAGTGCAAATCAGTCCTGTGGCTGTCTAAGGAACCAAAGCAACCTGTCTGAGAGCGTCTCCGTGAGGTGACGGTTCTAATCCAACTCTAGTGCGGTTCTGCTGCAGTGAGACAGAGATTCAGTCCTGAGTCGACCCGAATACAGGAAGTGAACCGGACACGGCGTGTGCTCTGGGGTGAGGACGACATTTTTCTGCAGCTGTGAGCTGATAAAGTGAGCTAAAGGACGGAGCTAAGCGCTGTGGACATGCGATGTGTTCTGGAGATTTGGACTGACGAACAAAAAGAACAAATTAACAGTGAATGCGAGACACGAAATATTTTAAACCAGCAATTTATATATTTATGTAGTACTATGCTGAGCGCAGCTCCGTGTGCTCGGGTGATTTTTATGATTTCTGCACACACTCGGGAAACGCCCTACACGCGCCTCAGACGGCTCACATGCAGCGAGAAAACAAACCAAACCAAACAGAAAACAAACCGAAACTATCGATGTCACTCTGATTCGGACTCAGGAACCGGACTAGCAGGTGTGAAAGCACCCTTAGACACCCTTACGCGGATTTCTTGCCTTTAAATATACTGTAAATATTCTAAAACATTTAATACTAGTAGAGGAGTGTGTTTCACATCACAACTACACAAATCCTTCATAAATAATGTTTATGTTGGTCCTAGTTTCTTTATTTAATATCTGTGTTTACCTTCCCGATGCTTCTGAAGTGTTGTTTATACGAGGTTTTGAGGATTTGAAGCCCGTGTACGTGCGAGCGCTCACCTTCACTCCTACACTCTGCACGCCGATGTGGTTCCTCTCTCCGGCCGTCTCGTCTCCGGACTCGTCCTCTTTGAGGCGGTGAGCGACAGACTGCGCCGTTTTCACCATGTTCTTCAGCTCGTCGGGGTACGGTGTGGGGTAACGCCGCAGGTTCCCTTCCTGAACACACACACATCACATCACAACACGCTTTAACAACTTCCTCCGTGTCCCACTTTTAGTCTGTTCAGCTCCTGTTTTTATCGAATTGATGATTTTTTTTGTGTGTTTTCTGTCGTGGCTGTGATTCAGGTCATCTCAAGAACGACAAACTTCACAGCGTGAGAGAAAATCTCAGCCTTCTGTTCTGAACAAATGGACAGCGTGGACACGCAGAGGGTGGACGGTCAGGAGCTATCAGACAGAGACAGCCTGAGGGACTGTGTGTGTTTATGGCAAATTAAAAACACCAGACACACACACACACACACACACACACACACACACACACTCCCCGACAGACTAAACACACAATCTCAAAGCAGGATAAACACACTGAGTGTATCACAGAGAGAAAGATGGAGAAAAAAACTGTAACATCACTTAGACAAGAGTGCAAAAGTTTGTACACCCTTACATCAGGTTTCTTCATTATCACAAGTAACAAAAACACTCAGAAACTGAATACTAAAATAATATAATAGTTACACAACCTAAATTATATTTTCTAAATGTGATATAAATGTGTTTTTACTCCACTTTTATTCTTCTAATGACTCTTTGCTGTTTGTTTTGGATGTTTTTTCTTCACTTCTCTTTCCCCACTCTGTGCTCGTCTCTTTGTGTTTGTGAATGCTGGGCGTGACCGCCATTAATCACGCACCATCAACACTCTGAAAGCGCTTTATCTCCTACTCCAGATCAGTATTTTCAGGTTCAGGGTGTGTGAGAGAGATTTTCCTAATTCACACTGACTGTTATCTCAACCACTCGAGAGCTTCATGCCTTAAAAAAAAAAACAAAACTCGTGTGAACATGTGACGGATTTAAATCATTAAACGTGTTAATGAGGTATGCATGCAGATAGATTTAATAGAGTATGTCAGAGGGGGGTATAAACTTTTGAGAACTGCTAAGTGTGACTCTGTAATATTTAAGACTTGTTTTTTTTTAACACTCAGGAACTAAGTGGAATGTAAAGTTTAGCAGTGTACGGCGAACGCCGACTGGGACAGAAACGTAGTCTAATTTTCAGTTTCTGTCAGGTTTCAGACGTCACTGCGGTGGAGAAATTTCACCAGGTTCTCACACACTTCCTGAAAATCAGGGGGCAATCGAGGTGAAACACACACACACACACACACACACGCGCACACACACGCGCACACGCACGTACACACGCGCGCACAGGCACTACGCCGAGCCTCACACTTCCTCTGAAATTCACCTGGAATACCAAACACTACTCTGCCTCAACTCATAGGAACTCTCTAACACACACACACACACACACACACACACACACACACTCTCTCTCTCTCTCTCTCACACACACACACACACTCTCTCTCTCTC
>CM075019.1:23287968-23289128 GCA_037576675.1 Pangasius sanitwongsei | reverse complement strand
AGGAACAGGAGCACACGGAGAGGAGAAGTGTGAGGAACAGGAGCACACGGAGAGGAGAAGTGTGAGGAACAGGAGCAGACAGTCAGATCCGAGGATAATCCAGATTAAGGCCGGGATGTGGGTGGATGTGGGTGGATGTGGGTGTGGTTAATCTGACTGTTCCCGGCGGTTCGTTTGTTTTCTCTGCAGATGCTCAGCACGTGAATCCTCACACTGCAGGCCAGACTGTAATCACTGTCACTGAGACTAAGTGCTAAGTGTAGCAGCGAGCTAATGCTTTAATTACGACCTAGCCTTTTTTTTTTTTTTTGGAGAGACAGTTTGGAGGAAGAGGTCTGTTTAACTGAGATCAGATCAGAGATTTACTCAGACGCAGGAGTCTGATCTCCCCGGAGCCTTTGAATAAACCGAGCTAATCTGAGCATTTGACCTCTAATAACCTCACGTCACAGTGACGACTGAGAGAGAGGTAAAGCCAGTCAGACAGAAATCCCAAATCGCGCACGTACGCACTATTCTACGCCAGTTTGTAGCATAAACAGTGCGAGTGGTGTGTTCACACTGAAAACTCCGACAAGACGAAGTGCACTTCAAGTCAAGTGCAATTTTCGCCATTTTATTAGGCGCTCGGTGTCTTCATCCGAGCCTAAAGATAAACATGGTGCTCTTTTAAGCTCTTACGCTTACGCAGGTTAAATTCGGCGTCACAAAACTCCACCCTCGTGCAAGGAGTTGTGGGTAATATGACATTAAAAAGTGTCCAGAGATCCACACTTTGAAAATCTACCGGAAACAGTAGATATATACTAATAACAGACGACTGGGACACACTCGTGCTAATCTGGGAATCTATTTAGGACGGACAGCAGGCGAATTGGGACGCAGCAATACTTTCACTGTCAGTCCCTCCCACTTGTGGTCTAAGCCCCTCCCCCCATTCACTGTCAGTCCCTCCCACTTGTGGTCTAAGCCCCTCCCCCCATTTTAGGTATCTAATCACTTTCACTGTCACTCCCTCCCACTTGCTGTGCTAGCCCCACCCATCTTCTTGCAGATCCCTGGCCTGCAGCCTCTCTCTCTCTCTCTCTCTCTCTCTCTCTCTCATACACAGACACACACACATGGATGTGAGGAGAATGAGTGTGTGTGTGTGTGTGTGT
>CM075019.1:23277968-23282968 GCA_037576675.1 Pangasius sanitwongsei | reverse complement strand
AAGAAATCCTGACGTTATGAATATGCAAACAAGACTCCACCCCTTTTCTCTGGTGAACCAGTGCAATAACGGAAGATATTTGCATACTGGGACATGATTGGTGTATGAGATCAGATCTTGTGACAGAATCATGATCAGATTTTACAGTGAGATTAAACAGCAACAGCACTGCAGTGATGATTATGCGCATACTCATTAACTCTCCTGGAGGAATTCAAATCCAAATTAAAATCCTGTCCTGTGCATTTCACAGGTGTGTCTGAGGTTAGGCTTTAACCTGGAGCTGAAACCTGAACCAGTCCAGCAGTTTAACGTTTATAAATAAACACATGATGAACATATTTTTATTTAAAATAATAAATGTTGTTCTGAGCACAAAGCTTTAGACACTTACTTAGAAATGGGGTTTACACTCGCTTCAACGATGGCCAGGACTTTACAGTTCTTAATATTTTCAGGAAACTCTTGTATACCTGAAACACACACACACACACACACACACACACACACTGCAGTCACTTCTCTCATGTTACAGAGAATTAATAGAGAGTCAGTGGTTCTTGCTGCTGCAGGTTATCTGTGTTAGAGGTGCATCAGCACAACTGCACACTTCCTCTTACACCCACCAGCAACCATTCACACACACACACACACACACACACACACACACACACACACGCACACAGACCCTGCAGACAGATTAGGATCAGTAGTTTGTCACAGACTTTTTGTTTTGAGCTGCTGCCACTTAAGAGGGCACTTAGTGATGGGATAAACACAACGCTAACACACACACACACACACAGTATAGGAGCACAGGAGATACAAGAAAAACAAAGTGTGTGTGTGTGTGTTATAAAGCAGATATAAAGCAGAGATGGAAAGAGCTGATTGGTGGGCGGGATTATCATGAGCCGGTAAGATCATTGGTGCTCATCTCAGTTTAAACTCAGTTCAGATGGCGGTGAAATCGCAGCTCTGTATCCAACACGCAGAAGACGAGCGCTCACCTGTCGGTCTGTCACTCGATAGCGTGTGTGTGGGTGAGTGAGTGAGATCTCCATCATGGTGAGATGGTGAGAAATGTACAGAAAGCTGCTGAGGTTAGTGTTTGAGAGTGAGGGTGTGTGTGTGTGTGTGTGTGAGTGAGAGAGATCAGGAAGGAAGTGAGGAAGGACTGGGCTGCTATGAATAATACAGACACTAAACCTGTGTGTGTGTGTGTGTGTGTGTGGGTGTGTGTGTTAACTCATGATGAAGTGTGATTATGTGTAATGTGGTGATGAAACAGCTGTTTATGTTGTGTTACTGTAACTGTGTGTAACTAACGCTGCAGTGATGTGAGGATGAGGAGGATGAGGAGGAAGAATGGAGGTGTTCTGCTTACTGTTCTTGCTGACATCGAGCTCTCGGAGGTTGACGAGGTTAGCGATGGCCGGGGGCAGGACGCTCAGGTCGTTGTCGGGCAGACTCAGCCGGTGCAGCAGCTGACAGTTAAACAGTTGCTGTAAACAAAGAGATGAAGATAGAGGTATAAAATTCCTGCTCCTTCACACTGACGCAGTGGAGCAGATAAACTCAGGGTTTAAATCTGATTCCGAGACGAGATCAGACGTGGTGAGGGTTTACACTGCAGCCATATAAATAGCTGGATCATGTGAAGACTCGAACTTATCTCCCAACCACACAATCCCCCGTGTACACACAGCTTTAATCCCGACATCACTCCCCACATCACTCCCCACATCACTCCTCACATCACTCCTCACATCACTCCCCACATCACTCCTCACATCACTCCCCACAACACTCCCCACATCACTCCTCACATCACTCCCCACATCACTCCTCACATCACTCCCCACAACACTCCCCACAACACTCCCCACAACACTCCCCACATCACTCCCCACATCACTCCCCACATCACTCCCGACATCACTCCTCACATCACTCCCCACATCACTCCCCACATCACTCCCCACATCACTCCCCACATCACTCCTCACATCACTCCCCACATCACTCCCCACATCACTCCCCACATCACTCCCCACAACACTCCCCACAACACTCCCCACAACACTCCCCACATCACTCAGAATCTTTTGCATGTGAATTTACAGGAAGATGCACAAGTACTGCAAACAAACAAACAAACAAATAAATAAATAAGGTGGGAGATATGACAAAAATATCATCCCGTAATTGAAGACAGTTTTCTGACATTATACAGGTTTATATGTTGGTTATATGCACTTAAATAAATAAATAAATAAATAAATAAATAAAAGATTTAAATGATTGTTTAAAAATATCTACAAACACAAATAACGGATTTCAATTTTTTTTAATTGTTTTCGAATTATTTAAACCTGAAAAGAAGGAAAATCTGTACTAATTTACTCATTTAATTATTAATTAATCGTTTACAATTTCAGTACAAAATTTTTAACATCAAATTAACTGCTTCCAATCAGAGGTTGTAATTATTCTAAAAAACATTATATATTAATAATATGCTCTAAACACACAAAGCTGATGTTATAGATTTTAAGAGATTTATGAGTAATTGTGAGGATGAGGATGAGGGCTGCTATGATCTTCCTCACCCTGAGGGATGTTTATTATTAGTTTTTTAAATAGGGCTGGGCGATCCGGCAAAAATATCATATCATGATTTTTTTTTCACGCCGGATCACGATCCGTGATTTTTATCACGTTTATTTTTCTTGTCGGTTTTTAAGAATATTTTGAAAGTTACTGAACAGAGCGAACTTCAATCGTTCACGATCTAAGATCAGCAGACTTAGACAACCGCTGGTTCATTTTCTTCATCAGTAGAAGATTCTGTGAGGTCACAGATGAAAGAGGTGGAGAAAACTGTCAAGTACGGCTGTGACGTCAGCTAAACGCTATTGGCTATTTTAAAAAGGGGGAGGAGCCACTCAATATGTCCTGCCCTGACTTCCTGTTTCAGTGGAAATTACGTCAACACATCGGCTTCACATTAACATGATGATAATTCATTACCAGAAAAATAAAAATCATTCAGCATAAATTATTAGTGTGTGTGTGTGTGTGTGTGTTTATCTACTTTGGGGAGCTCCTCGATCTGGTTGGCGTCCAGGTAGAGCTCCTCCAGGGTCTTCTCGAAGCTGAAGATCTCTTTCGGAACCTGCTCCAGGCTGCAGTGGCTGTAGTCCAGAAAGGTGACCGTCTCCTCCTCGCCGCGCAAACACCGGCACGGCACCAACCGCACCAACAGACTGCGCTTAGAGCTCATCCTCACACTCTCACACACTCACTCACACACACACACACTCACACACACACACACGCTCCACCACCTCAGACACTGAAACACAGAGAGAGAGAGAGAGAGAGAGAGAGAGAGGTTTAATACCTGTTAGCTTACTGTAACACTGTAGCGCTGCACTGATAATCAGTCTCACGATACATCACGATATTCCGCACACGCAATACTGCTACTGCGCACACGTCAGTAACATACTGATACTCTCAATCATAGTGAACAATGTAGGTGGAGATTATAAACTCTCCCAGCTCCGTACACACAAATAAAATTTCCACAGTTTCCCCGTCTCCAGAACAGCGTTGTACAAACAGGCCACGCCCCCTGGTGAGTCTGCCGCTGGTGTGGAGCGATACCGGATCACGTGCTGAGGAAGAACCTCAGCGATTCAAGATAAGAGCTACTACAACTTTTAGGTCCGTGATGTCCTTTTGTCCATGTTTATAGGTAAGAGTGTGTCATGCAGAGTTAGAAAACACATCAACGTGTCTGATACACGCTGCCATAACGCCGATATGTTCGCTACATAAAGCCGGGGTTATACTTGACGCATGACTTCAGCGATTTTCGTGCTCAGTGACATTAAACACACTCCACCTCTCTTTCTGCTGTTGTCGTGATTGTTGTCATGATCCAGATTCTAGAGAACCCAGAAGGCTGGTAGGCAAAACAGAGCTTTCTGTAGAGGTTTCTAAAACTCAAACGCTAACTGTAACAGGAAACCCGGTCAGTGTTAGCGCTCAAAAGTGGTCTAGAATAGAACACACGTTACGCTGGTGCTGCACCAGGCTGAGGCTGTTCACAAGCGACGCTCTAAACGACCGCAGTTAAAAGTTAAAAGTTAAAAGTTAGCATGGTTAAAAACAAGTATAATAGCAAAGCTTTAGCCGTGTAGCTGCTTTACTTTACGCTTCAGACCCCGAACACGTCCTGAGTGAAAGTGTGAAAGTGTGTGAATGTTACTGCTGCTTGACTCAGAGCTGAGGGATGTGACAAACTGCAATCTGTATTTACACAGAGATTAGATTCTCCACTAACGGCACTCGGGACGAGGCACAGCTGATGACAGGAGCTGTACAGCACTTACACTGTGTGTGTGTGTGTGTGTGTGTGTGTGTGTGTGTGTAATATTATAGTGTTTACAGTCTTTACACATAAGTGTCAACACTGAAACGCCCACACTGAATAACACTCACACACCCTGGTGCTTTATCTCCAATGCTGATGGATCTAATCATTCAACACACACACACACACACACACACACACACACACCTACACACACAAATATACATACACACACACACACACACACCTACACACACACATATACATACACACACACACACACTCCGCTGTGTCACTAATATCTGGACCAGATGTTAAGTCTGTGACAACAGAAGACATGAACACAGCTTTTTATTTATTTACACTCTCTCTTTCTCTCTCTCTCTCTTACTCTCACACACTTCCTCCCTCACTCACACACACTCTCTCTCAGACACTCCCTCTCTCTCTCTCTCTCTCACACACACACACACACACACACACACACACTCTCTCTCAGACACTCTCTCTCTCTCACACACACACACACACTCTCACACACTCCCTCCCTCTCTCTCTCTCTCACACACACACCCACACACACACACTCTCTCTCACACACACACACACTCTCTCT
>CM075019.1:23262045-23277868 GCA_037576675.1 Pangasius sanitwongsei | reverse complement strand
AAGAATAACAGGACATTTGTAGCCCTGAACCTCTGTCAGACTGAGTGAAGGATCTCACACACACACACACACACACACACACGGCCTCGTTAGAACTCGTCTTGGTCTGTAAAAATCTGCATCAGTACCTACATGAGCATGGACTGCAGAGCGTTCCTGACCAACGCCATCTCCTCCTGCTGCTGTGGGGAAACACAGCGGTCAGTTACCTGCGCTCTGATTGGCTGAGAGCAGTAGAGTGGACTACACACCGCTCGTGTTCGTGCACTCGGACCATCAGACCTGACGGTTTATCACACTTACTGTGTTTATCAGGCTTTTCTTCTGCAGCAGCGCCATCTCCTGGCGTAATTCACTCATGGCCACAGTGGTCTGCTCCTCGTGAGCGTCCTGAAGATCCCGTGTGCTCTGCAGGACAAAGCAATAAATAAAATCATTCCAAATGTTAATAAAGCGTCACCCAGTCTCATTCAGGACACTCACTCACACACACGCTACAGTACAGACACAACAGGAGCATTTATCACAAACTTTTTTAGACGTTGGAAAATGCTGGAAGAATCTGTTGGCTAAAGATCTCAAGGAACATTTTTTAGTCACACACACACACACACACACACACTAGGTGGACTGAAGAACTACAGTGTGAACCTGATTACTTTTACATTTATCATCTGTGCAGAAGTTCTGCATACATGACTTTATTAAAGCGCATCTTCCTGAACAAAAGCTGTGTGTGTGTTTGTGTGTTTACCTTGATGTAGTGATCTACAGTCTCCTTGAGCATCTTCAGTCTCTCAGTTTGTGAAGCTCTCATCTGCTGAAACATCATCTGCTGACGCTGGAACAGAGACTGACATCAAATAAACACCATTAAACACCACTACAGTGTCAATCACTACGATCTGAATAATACTAAAAGCATTAAAAATCTAACAGTTTTGTATTTTTACTGAGTGTTGATTTCTCTCGTTTCTCTGCAGGTTCCAGTTCTACAGTTAGTCAGAGATTATCAGCAGTACCGTGAGTTTCCTGTCCTGGTCTTTGCTCCTCTGCATGTCGCTCTCCCATTGCTGGAACACGGATGAGAACTGAGCACCGTAATCCTCACACACCTGAGCTCTGGAATACACAACACAGAAGAATTATTAATCAACTATACAGCTCATTTATTATAATTATGATAACCGATATAATTAAGGGTGTGTTACCGCTCTCTCTGATGAGACCTCCACAGCACCTCGATCTTCTGCTGGCTGGTTTTCAGAGATGAGCTGGTGAACGACTCCAAACACTTCCTCTTAGCCATAAACGACTTGTTGATATCCACTGGAGGAAGAACACAAAGACAATCTAATGAGCCACTGTCTGAAGTCACAACCAACAGAGATTTCCCCGAGATTTTCTACTCAATCACAATTTCCAATATTATCATGACATTTAGAAAGAAATCTGCACGTTCCTCAGTTCCTCGTGTATGCATTAATACTGAAGAAAATTATGAGGCTTGATTATGTCCAATCTTTCCCCCCACCCCAGGATGGGACAGAAGAGTTCTGGCATGTAAAAACGCAGCTCTAAAACTTAGGTCCCGTGGAATATGATGCTGGTGTTTCAGAGAGTTACAACTTTATTAAAATAGCACAGACATTCAGAGATGACTGGATAAATAAAATATATATTCTAAGTAAAATAAGTAAGTCATGGTGATGCTATGGGCTAATATGCTCTGTCTCTTGTGTACTGATCGATAAGACATTATTAGCAGTGCAGTTATGGAGATCTTTAATGTTATGTTTCCTTCACGAGGAGGCTTCCTAAGTAGGGAGAAGATTTAGGGAGTGTTCGTGCTCCTCTGGTAAAGCAGCAGGATGTCTTCTTATGCCGCAGTTCTCAAGGTGGGGTCTGAGGAGACTCCCACGGGTTCAGCGGTGGAAATCACAAGTCATCATTATAAAACTTGATATACTGGTCACTTGATTTGAATGTATTTAACGAAAACTTCAAAAACAATCAGACTATAAATAACGCCGTCTTGGTGTCCAGGTGGTCGTGCTGGAGCAGGTTTGGGCTTCTTAGTTCCAGTGAAGGGAAACTGTAATGCTCCAGCGTACAGAGACAATCTGTACAAGTGTGTGCTTCAGCCATTGTTATCACAGTTCGGAGAAGAAGCACATATGGGTGTGATGGTCAGGGGTGCACATACTTTTGGGTGAGTAGTGTATGTTATAGTTAAAGGGGTCCCTGGCTACAAAGGAAACCCTGAGCTCTACTGAGGAACTGTAACATCAGGATAATAGCGTGCTGCGCTAAATGGTTAGGCAGATGAACATGTGCATCACGAACATCACGATCCGTACGCTCCTTCAGTGAAACACACACTACAGAGCAAACGTGGTGTAGAGAAATACAGCACCTCTGAAACGGTCCAGCATGGTCTTCACCCCATGGTCTCTGCAAACAGAGACAACGTTAACGTTATTGTTAATATTAACGTTAACACAAGACATGACACCAACGCCAAAATAAAACCTCACACTGACGCTAGGGCTCGGCGCTACAGCAGGGCGACATCATCGATATCATCATGTCACAATACTCTCTTCTGAGATATCCTGGATACCGTGATATCTTCTTATCACATTTAAAATAATTTAAAATAATTACATACTGACTGGAAGGGGTTGATGTGGTGTTATAATTTTGTAACGCTTTTTCCATTTTAAATCACCTTTTTTTTAAATATACAACAATTAATTAATTAATTAAATTTTATTTTATTTGCAGAAGCGACTCGAGGAACCAGACTGAAAGGGAACCGTCCTCGTCTGGGTGGCGCCGGACAGCGCGATTATAAATCCCTTATCTTCTGCCACTGTACCACACGGACAGATAGCGCAGCTGTGTAACAGGAAACGCATCACAGTTTCACAGGAAGTCTGTTTTGCAGAAGTTTGCTGTAAATTAATTTCTGTAGCCGTTAAATAAAGTATTTTTAATTAAACTCTGCTGTATTGGTGGGAGTTTGTGAGCCAACATTCACACTGTCTGAGATTCAGTCTCCGTGGTCAGATGATGATTACATGAGATTCTGTTATTATTATTATTATTATTATTATTGTTTCCTCACCCAGGTGAGACAGTGAGACTCCTGTCTGTGGACGAGCGACGCTTCTGTCTCTTAACTGTCGCACCTGAACAAACACACCTTCATGGATTTACTTCACATTAAACATACAGTAGTGATGTGGTTGTGACGCAGGTGTGATGTGGTTGTGACGCAGGTGTGATGTGGTTGTGAAGCAGGTGTGATGTGGTTGTGACGCAGGTGTGATGTGGTTGTGACGCAGGTGTGATGTGGTTGTGACGCAGGTGTGATGTGGTTGTGAAGCAGGTGTGATGCAGGAGTGATGTGGTTGTGACGCAGGTGTGATGTGGTTGTGAAGCAGGTGTGATGCAGGAGTGATGTGGTTGTGACGCAGGTGTGATGTGGTTGTGAAGCAGGTGTGATGTGGTTGTGACGCAGGTGTGATGCGGTTGTGACGCAGGTGTGATGCAGGAGTGATATGGTTGTGACGCAGGTGTGATGTGGTTGTGACGCAGGTGTGATGTGGTTGTGACGCAGGTGTGATGTAGTTGTGAAGCAGGTGTGATGCAGGAGTGATGTGGTTGTGACGCAGGTGTGATGTGGTTGTGAAGCAGGTGTGACGCAGGTGTGATGTGGTTGTGACGCAGGTGTGATGCAGGAGAGATGTAGGTGACACTTCAGGTGCTGCTGATCAGGTGTGTGTGGAGTAAATATAAATCTTAATAGAAATAAAATAATATTTACACCACTAACAGTGTAGTAAAATCTGTATCCATTCTTCTTTATAATAAATACCTGTGTTACTGGTGTCCCTGGATGAAGCGCAGTGTTTAAGAGGCATTGTTCTTCACTAATAATCAAATTAACCTTCAGTGTTACTTCAGCTCCTGTCAGAGAGACGGTACAGCGCTGAACAGCTAGCGCACCTTACCACTGCTCATACTTCTTAACTACTGATAAATACTACTTACTAAAACCTTAACTAATCAACTTAGCCATACATCTATTTTATTTAAAATTAGATTTTCAACATTATTTGAATTAGCTACTTATATATACAGTTAAATGTGTTATTAAATGTAATTGAAGTAACATTGGAAAAATTAGCATGCTAACAACCAGGCTAATAGAACGTTAGCTAGCTGTAGTTACTTAGCTAAAACTTAAAAAAATAAGTGACCTGAACAAACATTTAAACAAAAAATACTGACGTTTTTAAAAATATGAAACTACATCAAAACGATTCTAACTGCCTTTTTTTTTTACCTCAGACGGCGCATTAGCCGGTTAGCATTTTACAGCTCGCGCACTCAAGGACGTCAGCGCTCGTGCCATTCAGAGAACAACGACCACATGTTTAATACTATTTTTTGTTATTGCGGATAACGTGTTTTTTAATGTTCTTTTAATCTGATATGTACTTTGGTTCAGTGACTTAATTATACAAAATATTACAGTATTTTATCTTTAATCTTTAGCAGCTCAAGAGTGGTCACGTGCGCGCTGATGACGTGCCGTTCGCGAATCGAATCTTTTGGAATGAATCGTTTGGAATGAATCTTTTTTAATGGGTCTTTCAGCAGTGGGTCTAAATGATTCCGTTAAAAAAAGAGTCGCTTCGGTTTCAAGTCAGTTTCTATTCACACGCGTACAGTTTATTAACTCTCAGTTTGTGTAAAAAAAGACCCATTTCCCCCTGTGAAATCCCAGTGTGATTCTTTATTCGCTATTATACTATTGTGAGATTTAATAATCAATATATAAGATATTTGTACGCTATTATTTCAGACATAAGTATAAAACTTACTAAATACTAAGTGATTTTATATTAAAGCGCCATCTCCTGGTGGCTTGTCAGAACTACAGCAGCGTTTTAACTTTAAAAATAAAACAAACTTCAGCATAGTGTGTTCACTTTACTAACACAATTATACAAAACAAAAACATTACAATAGTATACAAATATTCATTAAAAATAGGCAACAGAAACATTACGGAGCAGCCTTCTTCATCCGGGTATTTGGTGTGACGTCAGCGTGTCTCGTGACCCTGAACAGGAAGTGGCTTGAGTAGGTGGCTAAAGTAAACATAAAGTAAAATTGCAGGAATAAAACTAACCGGTGTGTGTGTATATATATATATGTATATATATATATGTATATATCAGAGAGAGAGATTATCTACAGGGCAGACAGACCGGAAGTTTCGTCATGAGGTGACAGGAGTAATTTAAACGCAGGTAAATCTCTGTGAGCTCATCATGTGTATACATTTATCACGTGTTTCATTAAAATTCAAGCAGAAAATGAAAGTTTCTGTTATTTTCTTAATTGTGATGAAATGTTAAAGATTCTGCTGTGTGTTAAATTAAATATGAGCTGCGTACAATAACCGTGTGTGTAAATCACTCATATGCACACACAGGAAGTGAGAGTGTGATCACACACAGGTTCATCTCAGGATCTTTCACTAAACTGTGTGTGTGTTTTCTCATTCAGGACCTCAAAGAGACAGACAGACACACACACACACACACACACACAGGAGCCTGGCTGTGGACTCTGCACACGGGGACGGCGTCTCACACACGGATTAAAGGTGAAGTTTGTTTAAAATGAAGTGTTTAAAGTTGAATAAAGCAGGATGTGAAACTGATGTACTGTACTGTACTCTTACGATGAGGTCTAAGTTGGAAGAGTTAAATCACATGCAACTGTGACTTTAAGGCGGGGCTTATTTGATTGACAGGTTGTTAAAATGGCTCTTGGTGCTCGTCTGTCATGAACACGCTACCGAGAGCCGCAAAACACCCAAACCTCACGCGTACAGTGCTGTAGTGCGCAGTGGCTTTGGGAGGTTTACTGCTGTCGCTGCGACACTGATACGATACGACTGATGTGCTGGTTTACAATGTCAGCTCAGCTACCTGCAGAGAGGGTGTGTGTGTGTGAGATGATGATGATGATGATGATGATGATGTCACGGTTCCGTGTTGCTCTGTAACAGTAATAATCAACAAAGGATCACATACATTCAAAAAATTGTTTCAGAAAATCACAGTGCAGCAGATCTCACTCATTTCACTGTTATATTTCCCTCCTCGTGTGTGTGTGTGTGTGTGTGTGTGTGTGTGTGTGCAGGGTGGTGGAGATGTGGTGGTTCCAGGAGGGGTTGTGTATCCTGCCAGTGACGCTGGTGGTTTGGACAGCAGCTACATTTGTTTTCGCTTACATCACAGCGGTGGAGCTGAGACACGTCGACCCGTTCGTCCCCTACATCAGGTGCCTTCTGAGTACACTACATCCTGTACTCTACACACTGTACACTACACCCTACACACTGTACACTACACCCTGTACACTACACCCTACACACTGTACACTACACCCTACACCCTGTACACTACACCCTGTACACTACACACTGTACACTACACCCTACACACTGTACACTACACCCTGTACACTGTACACTACACCCTACACACTGTACACTACACACTGTACACTACACCCTACACACTGTACACTACACCCTGTACACTACACACTGTACACTACACCCTACACACTGTACACTACACCCTACACATTGTACACTACACCCTGTACACTACACCCTACACCCTGTACACTACATCCTGTATCCTACACCCTACACACTGTACACTACACCCTGTACACTACACCCTACACCCTGTACACTATGTACACTACACACTGTACACTACACCCTACACCCTGTACACTACATCCTGTATCCTACACCCTACACACTGTACATTACACCCTGTACACTACACCCTACACCCTGTACACTATGTACACTACACACTACACACTGTACATTATACCCTGTACACTACACTATGTACACTACACACTGTACATTACACCCTGTACACTACACCCTACATACTATGCACTACACCTGCACAATGTCCTGACGTGTGTGTGTGTGTGTGTGATGCAGTGACACGGGAACGGTTCCTCCTGAGCGGTGTGTGTTTGGGATCATGCTCAGTGTCTCCGCTTTTCTGGGTAAAAACCAAAAGCTACTTCTTTGAGTCTCTGAATAAATTTTATAATGACTTCTTTTGTAGCTCTGTCTGATTCTTCAGCACTAATTCTTTTTTGCTTCCTTTTGTTTGTGGTTGTATGAGTGTGTGTATGTGTGTGTGTGTGCACGTGCATGTGTGCGTGCGTGTGTATATGTGTGTGTAGGCATTGCCACTATGTATGTGCGTTATAAGCAGGTCGAGGCTCTCACTGATCAGGGAGAAAAGAAGCTGCTGAAGCTCAACACTGTGGGCCTCGTGCTCGGTTGCATCAGTTCCTTCGGCATGTGTGTGGTGGCAAACTTCCAGGTACACACACACACACACTCTCTCTCACACACACACACACACACACACACACTCTCTCTCACACACACACACACACACACACTCTCTCTCACACACACACACACACACACACACTCTCTCTCACACACACACACACACACACACACTCTCTCACACACACACACACACACACACACACACACACACACACACGATGTTCCAACACCTGTTTGCTCACATTTACCTTTAAGGTGTGTTAAGCATTTTATTATCATTCTGTAACTACGCTGAAACAGGAAGTGAGTGTAAAGATGAGAATGTGGCATCACACACACACCTTGAGAGTGTTAACACACATAATACACACACACACACACACACGCTATACACACACACACACACACACACACACACACACACTATACACACATGGATGAGATGACTCCAGGTCGTGTAATAAAAAGACACTTCACTTTGGATAAAAAAACGATGAAACGTATCAGTTTCTCTGTGTGACGTGTTCGGTGTCCATGATCACAAGATATACGTTTTTCTCCTCTGTTTTCATGTTAAACCATTTTCTTTCCTTATCTCACCTGAAGTTTATGGAGTTTTGTGGACGTCACCAAATGCAAATCAGCTGTGCCGTGCAGGGACCCGGTAATTAACAGGTGACTGGCGTTCATCAACATACGCACACACATACGAAGGATACCAGTGTTTCTGAAACCTTCAGCACAACTGTTTCGTTCGGTTTGATTTACGCAAACATTCACACACGACATTCACACACAACTTCACCAAGAGACTTCACTAAAGGATGAACGAGGCTGCTGCTTTTGCTCTTCGAGCATGCACTGATTTAGAAAAATAAAAAAGAAATCAGATTAACAGTACACATCCACTGAATAGACTGATTACTAAACTGAAATCTGCAGGTTTTATAGGTTTTTTTATTTAAAACTAACAAATAAGAAATCCAATCTAAACCAATTCCAGTCTCTGCTTACATGAACACTTCAGTAATCTGATACACGCTGAAATCAGGTAATAATCAGATTATTAATGTGCATGTAAACACACGCAGTGGAGCTGCTCAGTGTTATAAAAGCAGATCGGTGATTTAATCGCTGCAGGAAGTTTATAATTAATCATCATCACACTGTAGCATCAATAAATCCCTCCTCCAGAGAGAGAGAGAGAGAGAGAGAGAGAGAGAGAGAGAGAGAGGAGGGAAAATCCTGTACTAGTTCCTGTTGAAATGATTCCAGGACACACCTCACACACACCTCACACACACCTCACACACACCTCACACACACACCTCACACACACACCATGAACAGAGCCTGTTTGATGAGCCACTGTATATGTGAAGGCCCATGCTAATGCCAGGTGTGAACAGGGCCTGAGGAGAGTGTGAATATATGTGTGTGTGTGTGTGTGTGTGAAAATGAGCTCCTTGCTCTGCTCTCATTCCACGCATCTTGTGTCTGAAATCAAAACAACAGCTTCCTTGTGGAAGCCGTGTACAGAATGTGACCTTTTCTCCCCCCACACACAGGCAGAGTGGTACAGGCCGTCCTCTCAAATACACGTGTGCATTTGACCCATTAGTTCTTCACTGACTCTGCAATAATTATATTGCAAATAGTGTTTTGTAGATACACACATCTGCTGTCTACACACACACACACACACACACACACACACACAGAGATGCTCACACACACACACACTTCCAAAGCTAGGTGATTAATAGAGAAGTTGATCAACAATGAAAGTCTCATTCATGCTGTGTGTGTGTTTACATTGCTCTACAGGGAGGAAGCAGTGTGTGTGTGTGTGTGTGTGTGTGTGTGTGTGAGAGTGTGTGTGAGTGAGTGAGTGAGAGAGATAATAAGTGTGTAATAAATAGCCGCTCACACACACTGGCTGCAGGCTGCACACCTCCTCCAGTGATAATCATCAGTCAGCAGCAGTTACAGAGGGACGACAGCAAACTGCACACAATCTCACACACACTTACACTGCAGATCAGCAACGCAAACGCAAACGCAAACGCAAACACGGAACGCAAACACGAATGTAAACATGAATGTAAACATGAATGTAAACATGAATGTAAACAAACGTAAATGTGAACGTAAACATGAATGTAAACAAACGTAAACGTAAACATGAATGTAAAACAAACATAAACATGAATGTAAACCAAATGTGAATGTAAACATGAACATAAACAAAAGTAAAAGTGAATATAAACATGAATGTAAACGTTCAGTGTGTGTGTGTGTGTGTGTGTGTGTGTGTGTGTGTGTGTATTTAAGCAGAGAGCAAACACTATGAAACTGAGCATTTCTCTAAAATAAATACAATACAGAGTGCGACTGTCCTGAGAGAAACTGAGCAACCGTCTGTTTGTGTGTGTGTGTGTGTGTGTGTGTAGGAATAAACTGAACTTCCTGTTCAACACAGACAGGTAAAATTAATTTCACACACACACACACACACACACACACCACGGATCATGAAGATCACAAAAAGCAATTACAGTAAACCTCTAAAGCACATGAGATGTCTCACTGAACATCATGTGAGTTTATAAAATCTAAATACACCACAGTAACACACACACATACACATACACACACACACACACACACACACTCTCTCTCTCTCTCTCTCTCTCTCTCTCTCTCGTGCGTGTGTGTAGTTACAGGAAAGCGTCTGATCAAACGTCACAGACTTCCGTATGAGATATGAAATCAACCACAAAGTAAAGACCTGAACATCACTTCTGCATTTCTACACTGATGCTGCACACACACACACACATGCATGCACACACAGAGACACACACACACACGTATACACACGCACGCATGCACACAGAGACACGCACATACATACACGCATGCACACACACACAGACACACATGCACACACACAGACACACACACGCACGCAACCACACATACACACAGACACACACACACACAGAGAGACACACACACACAGACACATGCACACAACCACATGCACACAGACACACACATCCCTAAGAGCAGCCAGAGAAATCTTTCTATCAGACGTCCCACAAGCAATTGGGTTACTGTTGTTGCCATGGTAACAGATGATCTCGCAGAAAACATGGTCAGGGCCATAATACCTGCACTCTCTCTCTCTCTCTCTCTCTCTCTCTCTCACACACACACACACACACACACACACACACACACACACACACCAGGCCTGCAGCACACTTCATGCTGAGTTCTGGACTCTGATTGGTCAGAAGGTGTTGATTAGTTTTCTATAACAGCAGCTCTGACAGTAGCGCAGGTTTATATTAATGCGCTCGTTCTGATACGTTATGGTTTCTATGGTAACGGCTCTAACACTGTTTAACGCTAGTGCGTCTCCGGCAGGACGCTCGGGGCTCGGAGTCGATCTCACGGAGAAACAGGAAGCAGGAAATCCAGCATGAGTCCGTCACACACCATCACACCTCATACAGACCAGCAGCACCATGGCTCATCTCACACACCTGCTTTCTGCTTAGAACACTTATACAGAGTCTCTCTCACACATACACACACACACACACACACACATACACACACACACACACACACACACACACAGAGTCACTGAGGTGAAAAAAGGAAACCTCAGTACCGAGAGTTCAGAGCTTTTAATAGAGCTGCTTCACCTTCAGCTTCAGAGCTCATGATGAGGGTTTCCAGGGTTCTCCAAAGATCACTTGCTGTGTTCTCCTTCACTCATCTCACACACCTTCAGCAGATCAGTGCTGAGAAATTCCTCTCATCTCACTATTTAAACTCCCTCTCTCCCTCCCTCCCTCCCTCCGTCCCTCAGCTGTGCTGTAACCATCACCATCTCGTCTTTCTGTACAGGAAGTCCTCGGTCAAGTTCTCTGAAACGCTCACCACACACTCTAGCTTAACTTTTAACCTTTACTAATTCCATCTCAGAGAGGACAGTGTGTGTGTGTGTGTGAGTAAGAGAGAGAGAGAGAGAGAGAGAGAGAGAGAGAGAGAGCAAGCACTTTTTTTTTAGATGTGAGGTCTGTGGAGAATGACTGCACACAGCATGACAGCGAGTGCGGTTCTGAGCAGTGACACGTGAAGGCTGACGTGAGAACGTGTCTGTTGGTGTCGGAACTGTTTATTCGGCACACAGACTCGGGGAGCTGCTTGACCCGCGGAAACTGGAGAATCAGGCCAAGCGGAGAGAAGAGGGGGAAAATATCAAAAAATAGAAGAGATCAAGTGTAAGAACATGCAGTGTGACCCAGAGAGAGAGAGAGACAGAGACAGAGAGAGAGAGAGAGAGAGAGAGAGAGAGACAGACAGAGAGAGAGACAGAGAGAAAGAGAGATAAAGAGGCAAAGAGAAAGGCAGACAGAGAAAGAGAGAAAGAGAGAGAAAGAAAGAAAAAGAAAGAAAGAAAGAAAGAGAGACAATGAAAATAAAACATGATGTGTGCTTTATGATACACTCTCCCCACTCCCCCGAAACACACACACACACACACAGCCAGAGTCAGAGTCGTGATCTCCATCACTCAGGACGAGTAGAATAAATGATAGATAATAGACTAGATAAATGATAGATAGCTAGATGATAGATAAATAGATAATAAATAGATAAATGCTAGATAAACAGATGATGGATAAAGAAACGACAGATGAATGATGATAGATAGATAATTGATAGATAGATAACGGATAAATAAACCAGGCCGTGTGTTGTAGCTCAGATCGCGTGGTGCTGAACGCTGAGGCGGTGTGACTCGACTCTTATCATGATGAGACTCGTACACGTGTCGTGAGTGTAGCGAGGGTCAGGTGTCAGCGTCTCAGAGTCCAGCCGCGAGGTGAGCGAGTGTGTGTAGAGGTGTGTGTGGAGGTGAGCGAGTGTGTGTAGAGGTGTGTGTGGAGGTGAGCGAGTGTGTGTGGAGGTGAGCGAGTGTGTGTGGAGGTGAGCGAGTGTGTGTGGAGGTGAGCGAGTGTGTGTAGAGAGGTGTGTAGAGGTGTGTGTAGAGGTGTGTGTGGAGGTGTGTGTGGAGGTGTGCGAGTGTGTGTAGAGGTGTGTGTGGAGGTGGGCGAGTGTGTGTGGAGGTGAGCGAGTGTGTGTAGAGGTGTGTGTGGAGGTGTGTGTAGAGGTGTGTGTTTCTCCGTCCTCCAGACACCGACGAGTGTCAATAATTCAGCGAGCTCTGACTCCGGCAGCACTGCAGAGGTGAAGCGTAACCGAGGCCGAGCGAAACGACAGAAACCCCACGATACGCGAAAACGTTTCTGCGACACACGACACGCATCACGATATAAACACTCGCTAACCGCTTCCCCGCAGGTTCCATTTAAAGTGTCAGTTAGAGACTATATTTAACGCCTCCACAAATAAATTTAATTTTTTTAACTTAAAAATAACATTTTTATTTATAAAAAATAAATATTTAAGACTAAAAGGAGAAACAATTAAAAATCTGTAAAGACGTTAATTTTTACAATTTTAAAGATTAAGGAGAAACTTTTGACATCACATTCGTAAGTAGTTTGTAATTATTTTAAAGACGAATAAAAACATCACGCTATCAGAAAAGTGTATCGATTCTGCGATGTGAAATAACTGTGCTGGATTTTTAAAAGCTGTAATAAAGTTAAAAAAGAATTATTACACTTTTATTTAATGTTTAGAACTAAAAGGAGGAAAACTTTCCTACAGATAAAATAAATTACATTTTAAAGATTCGGTGCAAATGTTTAATAATCGAGTGACAAACTTGTAACCACGTATTTAATTAAAAATGTACTTTAAGAGTAAATCTAGTAAAGACGGTGGTGTGTTGTGCCGAGGCCCAGCGCTGACTCCGGCTCCCAGGTTCCTGCAGCTGAGATAAACGGCTCTAATAATATCAGCGCTGAAATAAAACTCCAGATGACACCCGGAACACATGCAGCGCTCCTCTGGCGTGGTTTTCACAGACGCATCCGCATTAACATGTGAATCCTTCTGTAAAGGGCGGGGCAAAAACACCACGGTATCGGTATCGAGGGCAGAGGAACCTGCTCCTCCGGTTTTCTCACCCCGTGGTTTTGGTTCTCACTGTTCTCCGAAAAGCGCAGCGGTCTGAAGCGAGTGAGGAAAACAAAAGCCTCCATTGTCCCGGCGATCCCGATCCGAAACGAGGCCGTGTAATCGGATCCGCGCTCTCAGAGCGGCGTCTTCCTCCCACTGGGGCTCCGATGCACGGGCTGAGGAGAGAACCTCACGCTAGCTCCGCTCTGTGTTTTTATTCTCTGCTCACGGAAGCTGCAGGGCCGCGTAAAGCCCGAGGTGTAACGGCGCCGATCTGTTTACACCGAATACATCAACCCTCAGGAGACGCCTTTGCAGAAAAACACAAACACACTGTCACCTAAAGGCCAAGGGTCTGATGAGGGCTCCTCATACTAAAGGTCAGAGGTCACAGGTCAGCCATGTAATTTCCTCGGTAATGAAGAGGAACTCGATCGTTAATGACTAAACCTGCTAATAAACTAGCGAGCTAAATAACTGGACCCTGGACTCTGACTCCTCACCGAGTCAAATGAATCGACTCTTTCAGCTCTTTAATTTCTCAACTGATTCACTGAATTTTTCTCAGCTGCAGTTTAACATTTTGCACTGTGTTTGTTTTAAAACTATTTAAATAAAAAGTAAAAACTGCATGGCTGATTGTGTTGAGGTCAGATTACTGTCTGTGGTGAGGGCTCCTCATGACAGAGGTCAGAGGTCAGAGGTCAGCCGTGTAATTAGTTAGGTGACAGAGAGGTACCTGAGTGTCCTTGTATAATGATTTTTCTGCTAAGACTAAACCTGCGAATAACCTAATAAACTAACGAGCTGATAATCAATACCTGACCCACACTGGACTCTGAATCAATCCACAAGAAGAATCGACTCTTTCGGCTCTCAGAGCGGCTCTTTAACCAGGATTTAATTCAGGATCTCTTCCCACCTCACACCCAGCGTTCCGGGGATAGACTCCGGATCCGAGTGAACGAGTTCATGAAAACAGGAAGATGCTACACACGTGCGGTAACAAAAGCAAGACGTTATCGCGCCTCACGTGTCTTTACTTTCTTAACTGATGCCTGTGCTTTGATACGAGGGCAGAACTGCTAGCGTGTCCATACGGTTAGCTGTTTATCCTGACACTAGCGCAGGAGTAAGGAGCAGCCGCGCAGCCAGACACGTCACCCCGCAGTCGCACAATCCGCTCACTGCTCTCGCTGACAGGTTCGAGACCGTTGTGAGGTCAGTACAAGTCAGACGCGCTCTTCTCTGGATCATCTCCAGTCACGCCGTACTGAACGTTATTCCAGAACACCAGGAGGTCTTCATGTCCAAAATCTCTCTTTAGATATTAACATTTACCTCTCAGAGTCACATCAGAGTCACGCACAGACTTCTGTCTGTCCAAGCACTCAGTGTGTGTGTGTGTGTGTGTGTGTGTGTGTGTGTGTGTGTGTGTGTATGTGAGTGTGTGGATTAAAGCGTGTGGCCGGGTTGCTGTAAACTGACCAGCGCAGAAAGCCGAGACAGGAGGCGGACCAGCGTCTGACTCGCTAACAGACACGGCGAGATTAAAGTCACTGAAACGGGACACGACCGCAGACCTTCACACTAACGAGTGCAGCCACATTTACACATCACCGCAAGCAGAGAACATCATCAATCAGCTTAAACTCAGCACAAATTCAGGTCAAGCTCACAAGTTCTGCCAAGAGAAACAGCCACACACTCATCCTCATCATCTTCCTCCTCATCATCATCATCCTCATCCTCATCATACCTTTATTACTACTGAGCTCCTGTAGTTACACTGCTCTCACTCTCAGTACTGCTCACACCACACAGCTAACACAGAGAGAGAGAGAGAGAGAGGGAGAGACAGACAGACAGGCAGAGAGAGAGAGAGAGAGAGAGAGAGAGGGAGAGACAGACAGGCAGAGAGAGAGAGAGAGAGAGAGAGAGAGACAGACAGACAGGCAGAGAGAGAGAGAGAGAGAGACAGACAGAGTGAGAGAGAGAGAGACAGACAGACAGGCAGAGAGAGAGAGAGAGACAGACAGACAGAGTGAGAGACAGACAGACAGGCAGAGAGTGAGAGAGAGAGAGAGGGAGAGAGAAAGAGACAGACAGACAGGCAGAGAGAGAGAGAGAGAGAGACAGACAGACAGACAGAGTGAGAGACAGACAGACAGACAGGCAGAGAGAGAGAGAGAGAGAGAGAGAGGGAGAGAGAAAGAGACAGACAGGTGTGTGGTCAGGAATAGCAGCTGGTTTTAAATCCCTGCATTAGCTGCTGAGAGCTTA
>CM075019.1:23237045-23257045 GCA_037576675.1 Pangasius sanitwongsei | reverse complement strand
ACCATAAACACTTCCACACAGCGCTCCGGGATCCTTTCATCTCGTCCCTGGATCCAGCCGTGGAGCCGTGCCCATGTCGCCTTTTTCCAACACAAAGTGCCAGCGCATGTAAACACTCCGAATGTCAGACAAAACGTCTGGTGTGTTTTGACTGTTGGCGTGTGTATTACAGCGCTGCTCAACACAGGGACCTGGACAAACGAGCTAACACGCTAACACGCTAACACGCTAACACGCGATTCTACGTTTAGGTTCTTAAGAAATTTTCCATTAAAGCATTCGAATAAAATCTGACTTCAGGGAATCTGATCTGGGAATACTTGCGGATGCTAATTCTGATTAGACAGATGTCGAGTCTCAGGTTTGATTTGTTACCACAGATCTAAATTCACATTTCCGCTTTTTAAAACAGACATAAATCAGGGGGCGGGGCTACGCATGAGCGTGTCATGAAGCACCAAATTGGCATATTCATGTATATTCATGGTGTTTTTAATGAGGTCACAATTATTTAGGTGTTTTAATCGTTTCCTGAGTGTTTATAAACATTATTATACAAATTATTACTATTTTAAATGGTATAAAATTATTCAGGAATATTACAGTATTTGCTCAATGCCACACACACACACACACACACACACACACACACACTCTCCCTCAACTGATTTTTTTTTTAAACGACTTTTTTATATGAATGTTTAACAGTGTATTGAATACACTACATTCAGCATCTCTCTCTCTCTCTCTCTCTCCCTCTCTCTCTCTCTCTCTCCCTCTCTCTCTCTCTCTCTCTCTCTCCCTCTCTCTCTCTCTCTCTCTCTCTCCCTCTCTCTCTCTCTCTCTCTCCCTCCCTGGTAATGAGTCTGGATAAAATACTCATGTTTTGGATTCATGGTCTTTATGTAAAACACTTATTTAAACTTCTATATGACTATAAGAGAGCACAGTCGCTGGTCTTTCCTAGAGACCAGATGATTAACACCGTGTTAAGAGTGCACGTCCTGAATAGAGCACACACACACACACTTTCTTCACCTGCCTCTTCATGACACGCATTAAACATACAGTACATTTTACACACCATCATTATAAAACTGCATGAGCGTAGCTCGAGACATTAAGTGCTGAATAAACCAACACATTAACGCATTAACGCAGTACACAGCGGTGTAAAGTGAAGGCTGATGACGCCTCCGTCAGCACAGGCCTGTATTTAACGAGTGTGGCGTTGATTAGTGTACAGACTCTTGGCTCTGAGACACGTGTGTAATTTACGTGTTTGTAGAAACGAACATCTCGCCGCTCTCCATTACGCGCTCAGGCGCACAACAGGAAGCGAGAGGAAGCTCATTTCCGCCGCTTTATTGCGCTGCGATGTTTTAGGGACACCAGCTGTAGGGCTGCGAATCTCCACAAGCTTCAGTTTAAATCAAGAGTTTTATTTATCAGAAGCATTTATTAAGCATCCGGATTATTTACTTCTGTTATATTTTTATAAACTCTGGCTGCTTTTAAAACATCATTTCATCCGTCGCGAACAAACAAGAGACGCAACATATTTTTATTAAGATTAAGACGATGCAAGAAGGAGAACTTTCAGTCTCTAAGGAATACAAAGTGACATTTTATTAAACTTTACTGGAGACAGAAATAAAACTAATCTCAAATATTTCATATTTTTCTTTTTTCAATTGAATTCAATTGTTTTCCTCCAACAGCACGTCCCCAAGTGTTTTATTCCTCCTACACCACAGCAACTCACCAACTATTACAATTCATTATTAAAATAATGATACGTCATAATATTTATCCGTTTATAGTTACATTTAATGTTGGTGAAACGAGTTAGTTCCTGTTGTCGCTTACGTTACAGCAGCTATAAACACTCGTTCCCTCACCAGCCTCTTTATTCTCTCTTTAATATTAAAGTTAATAATAAAAAATTAAAAAACGCAGCTTGTTCCGCAT
This sequence comes from Pangasius sanitwongsei, assembly GCA_037576675.1. Taxonomy (NCBI): domain Eukaryota; kingdom Metazoa; phylum Chordata; class Actinopteri; order Siluriformes; family Pangasiidae; genus Pangasius; species Pangasius sanitwongsei. The sequence continues at coordinate 23,255,074 of CM075019.1, read as the reverse complement.
GTTACTGAGAAACTGGAAAGAAGCGTAAACTCCTCTGTCCTGAAGACGTCGGAAAACGTAAAGTTACAGCTTCACTTCTGACTGTTACAAAGCGCTGACACTGGAGACTCCTTCCATACATGTTACACAAACACATTTCTCCTACAGAAAACGTCACCTTGTCAAAGACTTTTTAAAAATCCATTTAAAAGGGTTCTATTTGGAGAACTAAGGGTACTAAGGTTCCTAAAATGGTTCTACTTGACTCCTTCACCATATCAGCAATTACACAGGTTTTTTTTTAAATCTGTTTATTATCAGTGGAGCGTCCGCTTTACACGTCCCTGAGAATGAGCTGTTGCTATAGAAACCATAACGTATCAGATCGAACGCATTAATATAAACCTGCGCTACTGTCAGAGCTGCTGTTATAGAAAACTAATCAACACCTTCTGACCAATCAGAGGCCAGAAATCCACAGCAGGCTCGGTGCAGGTGCACATATTTTAATTATAGATGTGTTCACGCTTTAGTAGAATTAGAAATCTGATGTTTTGTGCATTTCTGTTTCTGTTTAATTTATGAATCCGTTATTTTTTTCTCTATCCCAGTGAAGAGCGGAGATTTCAAACAGCACAACGAGATTTCAGTACCGGTCTCTGGATTCTCCACGTGGATGTCGAAGGCGCAGCCCGAGCAGTTTGGGAAGATGATCTCAGTGACTTAACGTCTCGTAAGAAGCGTGCGATAGCTCTCGCTCTCACAAAATCAAAATCAAACAGCACGTCTGCCAAATCAGGAACACAGCAAAGAAAATATTCCACCTCACACCACAGTTTATCCTGCGCTCTGACTACTGAACACCGCTCACTCGAGAACCAACACTTCAGCCAGAGAGGATTATTCTGGTGAACTCTGATAGAATACTTTAAAGGAACACAGGAAAAGGACACTGATGTCTGTGAGGCTTTAATAAAATTATATTATATTATATTATATTATATAGTAATTTTATATAGTGATATATAGATATATATTTTTAACAGTTTCACAGCTTTTATAAAATATCCCACACGTTTCCATGCCAACAGAAGACGGTTGTGGTTAGGGGTGGTGAAGGAGAATCGGTCCGTCTTCACAGCGATCATTTCCTCTCAGCTAAGCAGCTAACTATCATATCAGTGAAATGGGAATTTAACGGGCGTCGCTTGCTAGTTAGCTAACGCCTCATTTATATTGCTTTAACACCTACACCAAGACGCTAGCTAGTTAACGCTAGTTGCCGCTGAGGAGTTGCTTATAACGGACGCGGTGAGCTAGCTAACTCTGTTCATAAATGAGTTCATGGCGTCTGTTTGCGCAGCGCCTCGGCTTTCGGTGCCATGACGACGTCCTCGATGTTGTAATCGGCACAACGTTTACGTCTTGATTGTCTCCACAGAATACAAAGATGTAATCATGAAGAAACGTGTAGACTTTACATTTCTCTCCAGTGTAAACGCTGGGAGTTTCTGTGAGACGTGTGTGTGTGTGTGTGTGTGTGTGTGTGTGTGTGTGTGTGTGTGCGCTGAAGGCGTGTGGAGAGAGCGTGGTGAAGGATTAGCAGATCAGTGTCCTCCGCGTGATTCAGCGGGACATCCGCGATCCGCTGTCTCACTTCACGACTGTCCTTGGTGATGTTCGTAGCCACAGCAGGCAGACGCGACTGCTAACACTGATACCGCCGTGTTATTATCCAATCTGCTCCGCTGCACATCTCCTCTATCATCACTCCATCTGCTCACACTTCCTCATGTGTACTGCTCCGTTCACCGGCGCTACCCGACCCGAGCGGTACCCGTATTTTACCGGAAATAAGAGTGTAGCTCAGTGCTCACGTCCGTCTGCGAGCTGTCCCGCTGCCGGAGCAGCATTTACAGCACTAGCGTGGGATATTTATGGGTTTTGTATTGGGTCCTTGCACTCATTGCATAGCAAAGTGCAGACGTTTCACAGAGACGTTATTTTTATTGAATGTACGAGGAAAAGGAAAAACTTGACACATGACGCGCATTAGAGAAATCTCTAAAGATTTAAAATCTCACTTCGGCAACAGATTATCCATACTGTCCCTCCAAAAGCTTTTCCAGAATTTCCCAGGGTTGGAAATGTGTGACTTTAAATTCCAAATTTGCTCGAGAACGCCAGCTACAGCGACAATTCTTTTGCTCAAATGTGTGGTGCTGTTTTGATTCATCTTGCTTCGTGAAAGCGGTAAGAGTGACAGGAGAAGTTCTTCACTACGGGAGAGCACGAGGACTCGATCGTCATTTGGTTCTGATTTTCACCACCGTGTGTTTGGGTTCCGCTCTGGCAGGAATTTCGATTTCGGTGCATGACCATTGGCAGATGGACAGTATATAGCGAGCGCTAGCGTTTGTACAGCTCTGGAGCTTCAGTGTTGGTCCAGTGAGGGACTGGGAGGGAGTCTCTCGCTCGAGTGAACCCACTGACCGCAAACATGTCCCACTTAAACGCCTGCCATCTGCCTGCCTAAATCCATAAAGACTCGCTGCTGGAGTCTGGACGAGGAGAAAAGTCCAAAAGGAAAAGCTGTCGGTGCCAAGAGACGGTCATGGAATACAGCAAACAGTGAACGGGATCGGACCGGACACCCGCTGGACTTCGGGCCATTCAGGACCTCTCGCTGCTCCTCAGTCAGTCCTCACATCCAGGCTGGAAGAAGAACCGCTTAAGTGCTGATAGTTTCCGGGTAGAGCCTCGCTGCCAAGCACCAAGCAGTGCCAAAACACTTCACAGATCCATGGTGATGCATGGCCAAGGTCCCGGCAAAACAACAAGGCAGACTGTTTACGCAACGTGCTCGAGACCTGGCAGCTCCTCAGAGTCGCTAACGGACCGATCACTCAGTTTAAATCTTCAGGAGGAGCAGCAGCAGCAGCAGCAGCAGGAGGAGGAGGAGGAGGAGGAGGAGGAGGAGGAACTGCCACACTGCTGTTTAAAACGTCATAAATAAAAGTTTCCTTTATGGTTAAAGGGGGCATTTACTGATGCCTTTTATTGCTGGTCTAACACACACACACACACACACACACACACACACACACACACACACACACACACAGCAGGGTTAACTGCACTGCAAATGTAGCCTGTGGGAAATTCAGCCAGAAAATAAAACCATAAATGGTGCTGCATCTCTGTGTAGGTTCTGAACACTGAATCGTCTCCTTTATTGAAAGTTAATGAGATGTGAACAAATTCCTGAAAACTCTACAACATAATCTGCCTGATTCTCCCTCACCATGATCACAAAAATCACATCTCAGCAAGTGGAAATATTTTAAATACAGTCAGATGAATCCAGTATTACAGTAAAGCAAATAAAAGCGTATTAATCCTATTTATAGACGTTTCAAGCTTGATATGGTCATGTTCGAGTGGTGGATTAGTTTGCTCATTTTATGCATTTATTTCTAAGAAACTTTAAAGCTTAAAATGAGTAAAAATGTCTAGAAATATGTTTAATAAGCTTATTTTTGGTTTATAGTAATCTGAAAATAGGAAATACACCATAGATTTGACAACGTTATTAATATTTCCACTTGCTGAGACGCAGGTCATAAATCAGAGACGATCCTGTGGTGTGGAGACTGATCTGATCTGATCTGATCTGATCTGCTTACAGTCTGGTCACAGCCGGCCCGATTTCTGATCAGAAATATTAAATATAACGTTTAATGAGACGTATTTACTACACAACTCCAGCCCTGAAGCAGAGGAGAAGTGTTTGGGTGTTGAACCCCTTCCGCTCCCCCGTCTGATGTCTCTCAGAGAAACTGCGAAATGCTTCCACACGCCGTTAACTTTTATTTTCACTGTTAAACTGTTTGAACACGAGGATGGAATCATCTTCTAATTTTCACCACCATTAAAATTATCTGTAAAGGGCTAGAGTTCGCTTTTTCCCTGTGAAAATGTTCAGCCTTTTTTGTCTTTTGTCCAAGACCCAAGTCTGCACCACTTTCAGCTGAAGTTTCCGTGCATCTGCAGTGAACAGGTAGATGATGGTGAATAAGCGCTTGTCGGGATGATGTCAGTCTCATCGTCTCTACGCTGCGTTATTACACACTCAGCTCTCCTGCATCCTGCTGCCAGAAAACTCACTGATTTTACATTTAAAACACTCCAGGTGCTAAACGGACGGCGCTCATATTTCTCATCTCAGACGCACAGAGTTTAGAGACCGGAGTTTAAAGTGACCGTTAAGCTGTTGTGGCCAATCACGACGGCTCTAATGGAGGCCGTGTTCACGCACCGTTATGTCTGAGCTCACGACCTCCATCAGCCGGCTGAGTTATGACTCATAATGCTGATGACGCTCCCGAGACACGACCACAGCTATATCGAGTACCTTATTCTTTCCCTCACATGTCCAATGTGTCTAGCAGTTGTGTGAGAAAATGTGATCTCGATGGACAAAGCTTGCAGGAAGGAAAGTCTGGGGAGTGGAGGGAAGGAGGGAAAGAGAGAGGGAGTGAGAGAGGGTGTGAGAGCAAGTGAGGGGGGGAGTGAGAGAGGGAGCGAGTGAGAGAGGGACTGAGAGAGCGAGTGAGATAGGGAGCGAGTGCGGAAGAGAGTGAGAGAGGGACTGAGAGAGAGAGTGAGGGAGTGAGAGAGGGAGCAAGTGAGAGAGGGACTGAGAGAGTGAGAGAGGGAGCGAGGGAGAGAGCAAGTGAGGGAGCGAGTGAGAGAGAGGGACTGAGAGAGCAAGTGAGGGAGCGAGTGACAGAGAGGGACTGAGAGAGCAAGTGAGGGAGCGAGTGACAGAGAGAGCGAGTGAGGGAGCGAGTGAGAGAGAGGGACAGAGAGAGCGAGTAAGGGAGCGAGTGAGAGAGAGAGCGAGTCAGAGAGGGACTGAGAGAGTGAGAGAGGGAGCGAGGGAGAGAGAGCGAGGGAGGGAGAGAGGGGGGGGGGAGCACGGGGGCGAGCCGGCTCAGCGTCTGGAATTCCTCAATGGGTTAATCAGCCGAGTGCAGATGGAGGCAGGGCCCTGCACAGCAGAGACGCTCTTATTACACAAAACCAAGCCGTGAGCTCCGATTTATAACCGAGGCACAAAACAGAGGTGCGAATACTTCTGTACTTATTCATGCAGCAGATTATTACAACTTAATAACGACATGTAAACAGCGGAGATCACTTCCTCCTCATTAGATTTATAAGCTTTTTATAATCCAATACACACAACAAACACATTAACTCATATTTCCTGAGGACGTGCTGCGTTCTGCTTAGCGAACGTCTTTTACACAGAAACTGCAGCTTACTCTTTAAAAAGAATAAATCATCACACACTCGCTGCACACTGACAAAACATCTACGGTATGTCTGGACTTCCTGCTCAGGAATGGACGTTTTCACAACATGTACTTATGGTCGTGACCACTCGAGCACGGAGAGCAGAACGACCGCACTTTCTGTCCGAGCGGCACATACCCACAGAGTCCACTGTTCAGATCACAGCACTTTATTAAAACAGGACAGAGATCCAGCTAACAGCGCCGACACTCTGCTCCCTAATCGCTCAGCTTTTATTACAAACCATCCAACAGCTGCTCGCTAAAAGCCAGCGCGCTGAGCACAGATGAAGAGAGAGACCCTGGAGAATAATATAACATCTCTAATACACAGAGTCTCAGAGTCTCAGCAGCTCAGAGTCTCAGCAGCTCAGAGTCTCAGCAGCTCAGAGTCTCAGCGTCAGCGTCTCAGAGTCTCAGCTCAGAGTCTCAGCTCAGAGTCTCAGCTCAGAGTCTCAGCTCAGAGTCTCGGTTAACACTAAACTGCATCATCAGGTCAGAATTGTAAACTACGATCACATCGACATTACTCTTGGTTACACTGGAGCTCAGGATTTTATAAAGTCACGCTCGTCCACAGAGCCTGCAGGAGAAAGACATAAAGCTCTCTTACCTTCTCATTTATGATCCGTGTCTCAGGCTCTCACTCAGCAGATGAAGAGACATCCAACAAGGGTGAATAAATCAGCAGCCAGGGCACCTGAGAAGAACAGATTTTATTTTTTATTGAGCGTCACGATGAAAATAGGGAAGTGTTCAACAGAGCTGGGAGATATGATGATAGTGTGATTGTGTGATAACTGATTCTGTAACATTTAGTACCTGAAATAAAGATGAGGGAAATAAAATTGATGAAAAAACCCGTTTCTGTCACTACAGCATCATTATATTTACTTCAGTGTGTTATTTTTTCATCATCATGTGAAGGGAGCGACAGACAGGCGGAAAGCAAGCGCTGCGTTTTCTACGCCCGTGACGTGTTTGCGTGTTTTGTGAAGCAGGGGGAAAGCGTGAACAGCATTCCGGCACGTGGGAGAACGGCTGTAAATTTCACTGCCCAAGCTTTAGGTCTTAGCAAACACTACAGCGCTGATAAAGACATTCCAGAGCTCATATTTTCACAAGCCTCCATCTGTGTGATCCTGCAACAGCACATTGTTGGCTGGAGTAAAGGTCAAAGGTCACAGCACATGCTCTGAGCTCATTAATCAGAGGCAGAGGAATGAAACTCTGGTCTTCCCTGCTGTCTGAGCAGAGAGATGCACTGTGAGCTCCGCTGCGAGAGACAAGACGAGAGAGGAGAGAGGAGAGACGAGGTGAGAGAGGAGAGACGAGAGAGGAGAGACGAGAGAGGAGAGACGAGGTGAGAGAGGAGAGACGAGAGACGAGAGAGGAGAGACGAGAGAGGAGAGACGAGGTGAGACATGAGAGGAGAGACAAGGTGAGAGAGGAGAGACGAGAGACGTGAGGATGGAATACAAAGAATACAGGATGGAGTACAAAGCTATACTGAACTGAATTAAACAGTTACACGGCCCTGTGGCCTTCAGCTTACATCATACACTCCCTCACTGCTCCACTTCCTCCTGGACTGTTTTATCTTCCTCGTGTGCTAATACACACACACACACACACACACACACACACACACACACACACACACACACACACAGAGAGAGAGAGAGAGAGAGAGAGAGAGAGAGAGAAAGAGAAATTAGAATCCTACGGTGTTCCTCTCTTCTGCTGGGAAATGAAAATGAGCTGAGTACAGTGTGTGGATGCGACCGGCCCACACACACACACACACACACACACACACACACTCTACACACTCACCTCTAAACTCAAGATGGTGGAAGATTCCACTCTAACTAATAAACACAAGTGTGTACAAGGAGTGTGAATTGTGGCAAATTCTTTTAATCGCTAGTTAACGTCAACATCCGATAATTAACAGATAAACTGACAAGTTAATAATAACAGAGAAATTCAGCTATGGATCGTAACAGAGAGGGACATATTTTTACATCAGTAATGACCTTTAGTAATAAATAAATAAATAAATAAATAAAGGTTTCTCTTCTCTTCGCATAGTGTGCCTTTAATTTCAAGTGTTCATTAGTTCTGCCCAACACCACAGCAGTCAGTGAGGAGTAACCCTCTAGGGGATGTGCTGTTACAGAAAAACAATCAACACCAGGGTGAAGCGGAGTTACTGTTACCATCCAGACGCTGATTACTTTCCTATAACATCACGTCCCCAAGTGCTTTATTCCTCTTACACCACAACAACTTACCACCAATTACAACTTTTATTTATTAAGGACCGTCCAACATGTGCTTTTTATCCGGTTAGAGTTATGTTTGTGAAACGAGTTAGTTCGTGTTGTCGCTTACGTTACAGCAGCTATAAACAGTCGTTTCCTTAAACAGCCTCTTTATTCTCTTTCTCTAAGTTAATAAGACAAAAAAAATAATCGCAGCTTGTTACACATGTTAGTGAGAAACCGCAGAGAAGCGTAAACTCCTCTGTCCTGAAGACGTCAGAAAACATCAAGTTACAGCTTCACCTCTGACTGTTACAAAGCGCTGACACTGGAGACTCCTTCCATAACTGTTAAATAAACATCTCCTTACAGAAAACTTCACCATGTCAACGACTAATAACTGGTTTATTTAATAAATAAAATGAGCTACTGGAGTCAAAAGGATACGTTTCAGCTAAAACAAAAATAATAGCTTACGTTTAATTACGTGTGGTTGAAGTAGAAGTATTACATCACATTAAAAAGAACAGTTTAATCCAGAACTGATCATAAAGCAGAGTGAATAATTAATTAGTCTGTGTTCTGCTGTGTGAAACTGAGAGTTCAGGTTCAGGATGTTTCTGGCGTTTAGTAACAGACAGGTTTATTAACGTCCAGTCCACGGACCGTCGTGTTCTCGACAAGAATGCGATGTTCTTGCGTTTCCTGGAGGCACAAAAGCTCTGACAGAGATCAGACACCGTCTCTGAGTGTTCGGTAGATATTTCCATCAGTGTTTCTCAGCAGGTGTCGACAGTTCTCAGAACGATATTGCTGACTGAGCGCTCAGTCTCACAGAAGGCGAGTGATGTAAGCGGGACGCTGCGGTGTGGATTAAACCACAGCACACAGCAAAAGTGAGACAGAGAGCAAAAGAGACACGCAGACGAGGTGAAAGTGGCTCGCGGAGGCGGCAGCAGCATCGCCGGGGTCACGCTGAGCGTTTACACCGAAAAGAATCTCAATTCAATGTGTTTGTGTGGGAATAGTTAAGGAGTGTTTAGGAATGATGGGTTTAAATCCGCATCAGTGTTGATCTTCACTCAGCAGCTTGAGAGAAAAATCCTACTGACACAAATATAATTCCACATCCGAGAGCCCGTGTTCACCAAACACTCTTTTAATATGGTTTATGTTCTTATGTATTTAAATTCTGTATTTTTCTATTCTTCTTGTTCGAGAAAGCTGACGTTTACTACACACACACACACACACACACACACACACGTATCAACACAACACACAGAATCTACGTGTGTGTGTTCTGGTTTTCGTCACTTCCTGTATCAGCAAGCAGCAGATATTCTTACAGACACAGAATTTAATTTAGGCATTTTAGAGTAAAACACAGTTTGTGGTTTCATCAGCTGTATACATTTGAGCTGAACTGAACAGAACTGAACAGAATTTGCAGTACCAGTGTGACTCAGGCGTGGAGTTCTGTCCACACAAACAACCAGAACAATGAGTCCAGAAAAACACCACTACGAGAAGTGAACTGTATTTCCATTCGCACCAAAGCACTAGAGACAGCACTGACCCGATAGCCAGGTTCAGAACCGGGCCGATACCGGCACAGAACAATGGATCAGAAGAGAAATAATAATGATGTAGATCTGATCCTGTTACAAACGAAAAGAATTGAACTGGAAATGTTTATATACAGTAATAAAAGGCTTATTACAGTATATTTATTATATCAGTCCCGTACGTGAATCTCGTGAAGTTCTGAGTTTTCAGCTGCGTTTCTTCTAAGTGAGATGTTTCTGATACACATCAAGCTTTGGAGCTTTTAAACGAAAAAATATATATTGGATGGGTATCGGTATCGGCTAATACCCAAAGTTTCAGTACCAGTACCAGTTCAAGGATCTGTATCAGTACAAGGACAAGTACCAGTAGCAGTACCAGGTTCAGTACCAGCACCAGATTCAGCACCAGGTTCAGTACCAGCACCAGATTCAGTATCAGTACAAGCACCAGATTCAGCACCAGTTTCAGTATCAGCACCAGATTCAGTATCAGTACCAGCACCAGCATCAGTACCAGATTCAGCACCAGTATCAGTATCAGCACCAGATTCAGCACCAGTATCAGTACCAGTTTCAGTATCAGTACCAGTTTCATTATCAGCACCAGCACCAGTATCAGTACCAGATTTAGCACCAGCACCAGTATCAGTACCAGATTCAGTACCAGTATCAGCACCAGTACTATTATCAGCACCAGTACCGGTACCAGCGCACACAGGTGTGCAGCTCTCAGCACATTTAGAGAGCTGCTGTACGCAGGCTGAGTGAGGGAGAGCAGTCACTCAGACTAACGCGCTCAGCATTACACTTAATTCATGATTCATGACACCAGATGCAGGCTGAGGGCCAAGCGGCTCTCAGTGCAGAGGGACGTTATCTGGATGAACTTTGACCTGTGAGATAAAAGAGCGTCTTCGGTCAGTACAGTTTGTACAGTTTACAGTTTTACACTCGGGCGTCTCCTGTATCACCAGAGCACTGCGTCAAAAGTGCTACTTCTAAACCATAAACATGCTAAACCACCTCTGAGCTGATGTCATGGCAGGAAAAAACTCTGAACACACACACACTCACACACACACACACACACACACTCACACACTCACACACTCACACACACGGAAACACTCGCACAATAAAGCGTGACTCATGGCGATAGGCTCCGGCGCTACCAGCCCGACTCTTGATCGCGACACGATGTGAAGGTGTTCACATGATGATGGCGGAGCAGGTGAAGCAGCATCTCATGACCCCGACGCCGTCATTCTCACAACACTCGACACCAGAGAGAAAAAAATCCACCCAAAGAACAACCTGAAGACAAACAAACAGAAAATCTACAAGCTCAGTGTCAACACGTCGCCTCTGGTCCTTCTTGTGACTAACGTGCACCAGAAATACCGTTAAAGTAAGACTTCAAACAGGAAGGCAGCGATTGAGGAGAAACTATTTCACACATTTAGGCCAAAATCTATTCAGATCATCTGCTGGTGATAACGATACAACGATCAACCACTCGCTCCTGAGATACAGCGCTAACGAGAATCTCAGACTGACGCACGGAAACAAAATACCCCCACCACCCGGAGACGGAGGAATAAACAGTGTGCTGTAACATAATTTATCAACGCTGCATCTCGTTAATTCTATCACAGAGTCTGTACACATCATTAAACGTACATCACCTCTGAGATCACCGTTATTACTGAAAATAAAATTATAAATAAATTATTTATGCTAATTTCTTAATAACAGCCAAACGTACAGATTCTAATCTTTCACTCAATACCAAGTGTGTGTTTAAGTTACTTTTCATCCTGAAACATGATAATTTATATATATGAAAATCTTACTAATGGGAACTATTCAAATAAATAAATTATTTTTAAAAAGTGCATGCATTACATATCATTATTATATGCAACTTCAGAATCCACTGGCCGTTTTATACTTTTTATGACGTGGGAAATGAATCTAACTCCATTATTATTATTATTATTATTATTATTATTATTATTATTACTGAGCAGATGGATGACGAGGAGCCGTTATTATCATTAGAAACTGAGATTAGAGATGTGTGTGTTGCTGTGATGTCATTATCCACGCCCACAGCAGACCTTATTTACAGTATTTGGGGTTTTTTAGACAGAATGAAGCCGAGTTGCTGCCATGAGCACATTCCAGCGCAGTGTGAGGAGTCTCCGCTCCACACAGGAGATAAAGAGGAGAACGAGGCTTCCACACAGCAGAGTGGAGTTAAAGAGGATAAATGTCAGTCATGTGTTAGTGAAGTGCAGCCTCAGTAACACACACACACACACACACACACACACACACACACACACACACACGTTAACGTTTAAACCTATTTATGGAGCTGTGGCTATGAGTTTTATTTTAATGATGATTATTTTTAGACATTACAGATTCAAGGTCACGAGTCAGAAACCTCAGCGCTCTAGCCTCACAGCGAGGGAGAAGAGACGCGATGTGAAACACGCCACTGCATCTGCACCACTCGCTTCCTAAACCAGGGGTCGTGACCCCACGTGGGGTCGCCCGATTTACAAATGGGGTCGTGAGGGAAACTCACAATCTCCTCTTTTGCTTCATTTATTCATTTTGCAAATTAATATCAGAAATATCGAAGTTTTTTATGTGCTAATATTTTTGAAATGTTAGCGAGAGCCACGTTCAGAGACGGCAGGCTTAAATTAACAGCGTACGTGTTATTTCAGTCTGTCTGAGTCTCCCGACACGCTGCACTGGTGAACTTCAGCTACAAAAATGCACAAATTTCTCCGTCCATCTGCGTCCGCTAAACAAATAAAATAAAGCGCTGTATCTCAAACCACACACTTGTGCACTATTCTAGAGCGTTAGAGCGCTAACACTAACCGGTTTCCTGTTACACTTAGTGTTTGGATTTAAAATCTTCTCATGTCGCCTTCACACCGATACAAAGCTCTGTTCTGTGCACCAGCCTTCTGGATTTTCAAGATTATTAAGTACTTCTGAGTTTTCGATTTCAGACGCAGATCATAACAACAATCACGACATGAATCATGAGCGTGTTTAACATTTTACAGCTCGACTCAGAAACCTGATGGACCAGGAGGTTTTGGCTCCGACGCAACATCTAGTGAATGTTGTTTTAAAATCTTCTGGATGTACGTAAGACACGAAGCGAGTACATGAACAATGCTGATCGTGTTGCTGCTACTTTTGCAAAATCCTACGCCAAGTATAAACCAGGTTCCTCTGCTTGGCGTGGAGGAGCATCACTATCACACCACCGCGCGTGGGTTAGTTTCCTAACGACACTTCTCTCTAGACTGGTGAATCAGTGTGAGGAACAGTCCTCTGGCTTTTAGTCACTTGGGTCACACAGACGTAAGTTAGTGACATCATGAAAATGTTCAGATGTTACAGCAGTCCTATATTATACATCAGGAATTTTAAAAAACGCAGAGACCAAAAACGTCTGATCTTTAAGACTTTAAACACCTGCATTTGTCTGTAGAAGGAATTCCTGTGGCAGTTTCAGGGAAAGGCCGAGTAACTGCGAGTTATCAGGATAAACAGGCTGAACAGGAACCAATTAAACTCTGCTAAAGACAAACACGATCTGACGACAGGCCGGGAAAAACACAACACATTCACATATACATCGACACGATCCGGATTTAACCTCCAGTCCAGAATATTCCTAAACATTCCCAAAAACATATCTGAATCATCACTGATTTAATTTTTACATAAATATGAATCTGCTTTGAAGGAACTGTTACTGTCCGTGAGCCGTGGGCTGGGAGAGACGATACGATTACAGTGATATCGATATCGATATTTTATCATCGTGGTTCCTGAGTATCGCTGTAAAGTGTCAGTACACGAGTTACTCGGCTGTCACTCACACAAACAAGTAACCGACCTGGACTCCAGCTTTTCCGTGTTAAATATTTTAGTTTTATTTGTAGAAGTTTGGAACACAAAAAAAGCTTTGTTTGAAAATAAAGTATATACACTGCACTGATTTTGAAAAGTCAGACAGGATTCTACTCAAGTAACCACTGAATGAACAACGCTCTCATGCTCTGAGATTGGTGTTTGATTTTTATTGTATATTTTCCACTACTGGATAAAACGATGCTTTACTCACGTTTGTGTATTAAGTGTATTTTTTTTTAAACAAATAAACAATATAATACAAAATAATACCAAAATAATGAAACTGAACGGAATTTTGTTGATCTTGCAGTTTTTCAGGGCACTGAATCTTTTCTGGAGAATCGTAATCAAACCGAATCTTTCTGAGCTCTAAACGTTTCCAGCGTCTCTGCAGCCTCAGCGGAAACGAGATTCAGAAATGAAACTATTCAGGTTTCGTTCGTGACAATGAAATTAATTCCACACGCACTCACTGCCCACTTTATTAGGAACACCCATACCGCTGCTCATTCATGCAATTATCCGATCAGCCAATCACGTATCAGCAGAAGCACAACGTATAAAATGGTCAGACTGAAGCTGACAGGACGGCTACGGAACCTCAAATGATCACTCTTTACAACCGAAAAGCAGCTCAGAGACAGCAACACGGCGAGTCCTGAGGAACAACAGCAGAAGACCACGTCAGGTTCCTCTCCTGTCAGCCAAGAACAGCGGACACAGCTGTCCAGGTCGGGTCAGTAGCTTCAGGAGAGGAACCGGACGTGGCTCCAACATCCATACCACCATCAGAGCCACTGAGATGTTTCTGACGTTTGACGTGAACATTAACTGAAGCTCTTGATCTGTATCTGTTTGATTTTATGTCGTGATGTGCTTCTGACGCATCACCTGACGCTACTGTCGGTTTTAAAGCACTTCCTCTCTGCTGTCTCAGCTTCTGATCTCATTTTCACTGTAATATATACGTGTATACATACATACAGGAAATGACTGAGGCGTGAACCTGTACGTATCTCAGAGAATCAGAGAACGACGCTAATCATAAGCCCTATTCGGACGGGATTAAACTGACATGGCGTCCTGGCGTCATTTCCTGTTGCTACTCTGAGATTTTATTTTTATCGGATCAGACGTGTCGGTGTTTTTCTCCGTCCTCCTTTGGGAAAATTACAGATCTACAGTTTTCCACCAAACTCTGATCATTTTAATCCGGACACACACGTCCGTTACTGAGGGAAAAAAAACAAAAACACGTCTGACTGCTGCCGCTTGTCGTGATTAGTCTCGTAACGCGTGCGCCAGCGACCCTCCCTCAGATATTAAACACTTCCCGACTCACCTAACGAAAAACAGACGCTTCAGAAGATGCGCTTGAACATATTCCTGGTCTGGCGGAAAGCATTTTCACGAGGAGAGAAATTAAAGTGAAATAAGACTCAGCGTCTCGTTGTGAACGTAGCGGATCACATGACCGCGTGACGCAAACATCCAGTTTCATAGAAAACACAACCTGCTATAAACTCGCTCCTCCGGCGGTCGCTTAATTGCGAGAGTTTTATCACTGAGGAGACGTGTAGAGAAACGTATTACAGATAAACTAATCCGATCCGAATAGGGCTTATGTTTTAATTTTAAATCCTGAAATAAGGGATTATTCATAGGACAACATTTAAATAATTGAAGCGGTGATGCTGTAAATGAACAGTTTTTTTTAAATGAAGTTAATTACATGATTGGAAGGCAGCTGCAGTTAATTGACTGAGAATAATCAGTTAATAAGCAGTGCTGCGTAATTAAAGAATCTTCCACTTCGCACACACTCGCTGCTGGCTTCACGATGCTGCAGGTTCACGCTAACGAACTAAAGAAGCGTTTATTAAGAACGATGAAGGTCAGAAATATTTATAGGAAACAGTGTTTAGTGTGATAGACCCCCACCATGTCGTTTCATTAAACCCTGAACACAGACCAGTACTCCATTCCCATATCACTGTAATTAACTAACCTGCTACACTATTAATATTTATTATTAATATTTACTATTAATATTTATTATTATTATTATAAGGAAATGAAATCATACATAGATCAGCGATTCCCAGTCTCATGTTTTAGCTCAGAAACCTAATTAGCTAGGGTTAGTTAGTTAGCCCTAAAACCTTAACCCTAAATAATGTAATAAGGTATCTACTGAGCTAGTCAAGTGCATTAACATTAACATGTGCTGAGAGTAAAGAGCAAGTTCACCATCGTGAGGAACATCAGCAAGTCGCTGGTTCAGCGCTGAGCCGAGGAGCTGCGTCCTCACGTCACGCGTATAACACGCACCGGATCCTGATTAGCTTCTTGATTCTCTCTCGACGTGTTTAACCGTGAGGTGCAGTAAGCAGGACGGGTCTGTGCTGCACTTTATCTTACACCAGTTAGCATCCGTGCGTGCTAATTAATCCACCTCGTAAACACTAGTCCATCAGTTAGATCCGGAAAAAGAATGAAGAATAAACGCCCGAGAACTTCTCCTTCAATCTGCCGAGATGCTGAAAACCAGCAGCCACGTAGAAGAGCTCTGAAGGCCACTCTCCAGCGCTCTGATCTGTGTGACGTGCCCGAATCCCGTAAAGGTCACACTGGGTATTTCACTAGCTGATCTGCATCATAATAATGATATTTATTTCCTGATTTTTATTTATTTTGACATCTGTAAAATGTTTGGAGGATTTTTCACACACATTTTGGAGGGTTAAAAACAGCACACGCCAAATAAAAGACAACAAGAAGCAGGGTTTATTTCTTCTTCTGGTTCTGGTTCCTTCTTGTCCACTGAGCAGCCGTGAAAAACAAAACTAACAGACAGGAAATGAAATCTGCTCGTCTTGCGCTATCGATTTGTCCACGGCTGTTTATAGCTCCGTAACTCTAGAATTCGTTCCCGCACAGTCTTACGTGATCTCGCCTCTGTTTCGGTTTTAAAGATGAACACAAAACACTCGCGCTATTCCGAATCGTTCCTCACACACCTTCCTTCACGCTTCCCCCGGCATTGTGTTTAGAGTTATTTATCCTTCCTCTCGTCCCGATTCATGTTGATCTAGGTCATGGAGTTTATATTTCCCTCGTCTTTCAGACCTTTATGAAACTCTTGTCTGGAGAACAGAATTATGGGATTGCCTTCTCTGAGCAGGCCCCACGTGATGCTGTTTACAGTTTGGCCCTAAAGACGTGAACCTCAGATTTATTCAGCTTTATGAGCGCGGCAGTAAACGTCGACAATAACGCTTTGTGCATGCTGTGTATCGCGGAACATCAGGTCACGGAGCACATCATGTGTCTCTGTACAGTGAAAGTTTATCTACTTCCTCATGTCATTATAACAGAAGCGTAAAACTCGGTGTTCTGACCTCAAATCAGATCACACTCTTTTACAGTCCGTTATAATCAATCATAATGACATTTAATAAAATACGCTGTCATCTGTGAGAAATCTTTCAGGCTGTTAAACAGATTTTCTGGTGTAATCAGAACAGATCAGTATCTTTTTTTTTTAATTGTAGTTAAAAATTTCTCATCTCCTCCTGTCATATACTCGCTCACGTTAAATGTGTACAGAAGAAAAATAAAGCTCAGAAGGAAGTAGCTGTGATCGTAGGTGTCTCTGGAGAGCGTAACACAAATCACTCAGCTGACTGGATATTCTGATTAATGCGTTAGTTTTAGAGGATGCTGTACATATAGTTACTACTGTTTCTCATCCAAACTGGAAAAAAAAAAAACAGGCCACGCCCACAAGAGACGAAAGTGCGAGTGTGAACGTGGCTGAGCGTTTCTCCTGCCTGACGCCTGACTGCATTACTGAGATTCTGCGCTGAAGAGCTGCACCATAAACATTTACGTCAGTGTTATTTCCAGCTCTGAGCCTCTGTCCCACATCAGCTTGTGCTTATGCTACATATCAGAAAGATGTACGCCTACACTGCACACATCTGCACGCGTCTGCACACGTCTGCACACATTGGCACGCGTCTGCACGCGTCTGGGGCGGAGCTACGCGGTGCGTCGGGAGGAGGAGAAGGTAAAGAGCGTAAAGCCTGTAGATCCTATAGACTGTACGGTGCAGAGCATCAAACTAATAATCACTAATAACACGTTAATGATGATCGAGCACAGTGAGGTGTTAGACTCGTACTGAAACACTGATCACGTGTGTGTGTGTGTGTGTGTGTGTGTGTGTTTGATCGCTCTGAATAAACACCCCATGGCAAACATCGTCATTTGTGTTCTCTCGATTGCCCAAGACAAATCTCTCCTGAGGGAGCCAATAAAGGCTAATCTAATCTAAAACACTACGTTTCGCCAATTATTCAGTAAACATTACGGTAATTAACACGATCCATCAGCGCGAGAGGCGATTCACTGCCGTCTGACCGGAGAACCTACGCCACATCACTCATCAGCTACACAAGGAATAAACACTGTAGGGAGGTGCAGTTACAGTAAAATAACAAGTGACAGCGTGGTGCGATGAAGCGATGAAGCGGCGTTACCACCCTGGGGTTGATTGTTTTCCTCTAACAGCACGTCCTGAAGTGTTTTATTCCTCTTACACCACAGCAATTTACCAACAATTACAATTTGTTTATTAAAAAAATGACACGTCATACGTTTTATCCGTTTATAGTTACATTTAATGTTCAAGTTAGTTCCTGTTGTCACTTACGTTATGGCAGCTATAAACACGCGTTCGCTCAACAGCCTCTTTATTCTCTCTTTCGAAGTCAATCAGACAAAAAAACAAAAAAAAAAACAAAACGCAGCTTGTTGCGCATGTTACTGAGAAACCGCAAAGAAGCGTAAACTCCTCTGTCCTGAAGACGTCGGAAAACTTAAAGTTACAGCTT
>CM075019.1:23166525-23190979 GCA_037576675.1 Pangasius sanitwongsei | reverse complement strand
ACTGAACCTTACTATACTACTGAACCTTAGACTACTGAACCTTAGACTACTGAACCTTACTATACTACTGAACCTTAGACTACTGAACCTTAGACTACTGAACCTTACTATACTACTGAACCTTAGACTACTGAACCTTAGACTACTGAACCTTACTATACTACTGAACCTTAGACTACTGAACCTTAGACTACTGAACCTTACTATACTACTGAACCTTAGACTACTGAACCTTAGACTACTGAACCTTACTATACTACTGAACCTTATACTACTGAACCTTATACTACTGAACCTTACTATACTACTGAACCTTATACTACTGAACCTTACTATACTACTGAACCTTACTATACTACTGAATTTATACTACTGAACCTTATACTACTGAACCTTACTATATTACTGAACCTTATACTACTGAAACTTACTATACTACTGAATTTATACTACTGAACCTTTTACTACTGAAACTTACTATACTACTGAATTTATACTACTGAACCTTTTACTACTGAAACTTACTATACTACTGATTATACTACTGAACCTTTTACTACTGTAACTTACTATACTACTGAATTTATACTACTGAACCTTTTACTACTGAAACTTACTATACTACTGAATTTATACTACTGAACCTTATACTACTGAAACTTACTATACTACTGATCAAACCCTAACCATCTCAAACACTTTATATTTAATATATCACTCACTGTCTTACTACACTACTGATTATACTACTGAAACTTACTATACTACTAATTATACTACTGAAACTTACTATACTACTGAACTGGAAAGAAAGTCAGAACCTGAACTTCGGTAAAGTATTAGCGTAACCTCCCGGTAGATGCCTCGCAGCAAGTCTTAAAAAAAAAAAAAAAAAAAAGTAAATCATTTGAAGACGACTGCTCAGAGATTTTGCAGGAAATTGAGAGTGATACAAATATATACAAATATATACATAACATTTGTTAATTATCCACCAATTTTCGTCATTTTATTAATCGTCATTTTCCCTTCAATTTTCTTTCCTGTCCTGCAGTGCATCATACGGTGTGACGAGGATGAGAGCCACACTGCGTCGGTGTACTGCACGGTGTGCGCCACGCACCTGTGTGCCGAGTGTTCTCAGCTCACACACTCCACCCGCACGCTGGCCAAACACCGCCGCGTCCCGCTGGCCGACAAACCGCACGAGAAGACGCTGTGCCCTCAGCACCAGGTCCACGCCATCGAGTTCGTGTGTCTGGAGGACGGCTGCCAGCCCGGGCCGCTCATGTGCTGCGTCTGCAAAGAGTACGGCAAGCACCAAGGACATAAGGTACCGAGAACTATCTGGTCCCACTTCACCTTCTCACCGCTTCAGAACAATTACGCTTAATGCTCATTGAATATTAATGACTTCTGAAAATCTAAAACACAAACGAATCTGTTCCACCTGGAATAATAACCCAGTAATCCTTCATCACAGAAAAAAGGCACGTCCTCATTTTTTACGCTTGATATAAAATCCTAAATAAAATCCCGAGTCTGGCCTGTTTAAGTGTAAATGTTAATGAACTCCTGTGAAACCGGACAGAACAGTGCAGACTGCTAAATCCCCGTAATGAAAAAGTACAAAGGAAACAAAAGGATTTATTAAAGAGTCTTAAAACTGCTGCACGTGTGGCTGTGATTTCTGAACTCCTGACTCCTGTTTTTTTTTATTCACTTTTAAATTTCTTTTCTTTCCTTTTTCATTAAAAAAAAATCCTTCAAATACATTTAACATGAAGTGAAGTTCAGCGCCAGATAATGAAAATGAATCCAGATTTTTATTTATTGTGCCGTTCAGTCTTTTTAATTCACACTGCACACTACTCACAAGTGCCATTTATTTATTTGTTTGTTTGTTTGTTTGTTTGAACTCAGAGCTTCATTTGCTTCATGTACTTTATCACTATGAGTGACTTGATTAAGTAATTCATCTGTATCGGATCATCAGATCATAAACACACGCTACGTCTGTACGAGGTTGAGGAAAGAAGGTCGGTCTTCACAGAGCTGCTTTCTGCGCATCAGGTTTAAAGAACGAGTGTTTATTAAAGACGTGCTGGTTATGACGCGTTAATGAGCTTTTCAGTTCTGCACTACACTGCACAATCGCCCCGTATTTAAAATGATTCAGAGCTAAAAAGAAGATGAGTGAGACGCAATAAACTTTAAAGTCCAGGAATTAAAACACTGTTTAAGCAGCGAAAATAAATAAATACTCTCCTCTGTAGAGGTCCTGTCAGAGAAAATAATACATGGAGTGTAGTTTTTAATGTTGACCCCCAGTGATCGTGTCCAGGTGATGCAGGTGGAGTTGATGATAAACCCTTTCTTTCCCAGCATGCAGTTCTGGAAGCTGAAGCCAATCAGATCCGGGCGTCCATCTTGGACATGGCGCACTGCATCCGCACCTTCACCGAGGAAGTGTCCGAGTATTCCAGGAAGCTGGTGGGCATCGTGCAGCAGATCGAGGGAGGGGAACAGATCGTAGAGGACGGAGTGGGCATGGCTCATACAGAACATGTAAGTGTATACACACACACACACACACACACACACACACACACACACACACACACACGAGTAGAGCTTTATCCTTTACCTGTGTGAGCAGAGATCATCATAAACTCCTATAGAAATGAAGATTATATTTTCTGAGGGATAATGAAAGTAGTGGGAAAAGAGAGGTGTTTGTTTAGCTGTTAGTTAAATAGTTATATAATCAAATAGTGTTTTTTAAAAGACAAAAATATTCACAATATATTAGATATTAGTTACGACTAGTGTTATTGTGTCAAAGTATAAGAGTCAATCAGTTTCTAATATGCAAATATGTAAATTAGAAGACTTTGGACCAGTTTACATGAAGAAAGGGGCGGGGCATGTTGGTTTTGAGGGTATTTTTAATTTGCATATTCATAGCATGCTGAAGGTAAAAGTATAGGTCCCCCATGTTTTTATTTTTCTGTTTCTTCTCTCCAGTGACTTTTTTTTTTTTTATTTGTAGAATCACCACATTAAGCAATTAAAAAAAATAATAATAATTTCATGTTTTTTTTAATTATTTTAACAAATCTGATTTAGTTTTGGACAAGAAATGTTATTGTGTCATAAAATATAAGAGCCAATCAGCTTCTAGTATACAAATGAACGACATGTAAATTACAGTAATGTATATGAAACTCACCTTCCCAGTATTCAGGAGTTCTGCACCTGGAATGAACATGATAACTCACTGTAAGTCGTTCTCCTTGTGTTCCTCTGAGGTTCCTGGCACGGCGGAGAACGCTCGGTCCTGTGTGCGGGCGTACTTCGCCGACCTCCACGAGACGCTGTGCCGTCAGGAGGAGATGGCGCTCAGCGTGGTGGACGCTCACGTCAGGGAGAGGCTCATCTGGCTCCGACAGCAGCAGGAGGACATGACCATCCTCCTGTCTCAGGTGTCCACCGCCTGCCTCCACTGTGAGAAGACGCTGCAGCAGGTACGACCGTAACCACCATAACCACCATAACCACCATAACCACCGCTTCTTCCCCTCAATACTTCCTGCAAAGTGTTTAGAGCAGGACGGAGCAGATAAAGACCTGATGACCCGAAGTGTCCTCACTACTAACACTTCATTCAGATCATCCGCTCTTTATACGTTTATAAATATGTCTATATGTTTATAAATCCTGTTTATATGTTTATAAATCCCTTTTACGTGTTTATAAATTTGTTTATACATTTATAAGTTTGTTTATACGTCTATTTATATGTTTATAAATTCCTTTTATACGTTTATAAATCTGTTTATACGTTAATAAACCTGCCTTAGTAAATAATAGACAGTATTATAGTATTGGTTCCGTATCACACGCACTGCTGGAATGAGCTGGAATTCAGTAGTGTTTCTTTTGTTGTTATTGAATACAACTGTTTTTATTTATATTTATATTTTTATTAATATTTACCAGGATGACTGCAGGGTGGTTCTGGCGAAGCAGGAGATTAACAGATTGCTGGAGACTCTGCAGAAGCAGCAGCAGCAGTTTACAGAAATGGCTGATCACGTTCAGCTGGATGCAGGCATCCCTGTAACATTCACCAAGGTAAATACTGAAATACCGAGGAAATACTGAATAAATGCCGAGGAAATACTGAATAAATGCCGAGGAAATACTAAATAAATGCCGAGGAAATTGTAATGAAGACAAGATAAAGGCTAAATACTGAATGAAAGGTAATACTGAATCTATGGTAAATACTGAAAACTGGATAAATACTGAATACTGTACACAAGAGAAATACTAAATATTGAATACTAGACAAAATGCTAAATACTGAACAAAAAGCCAATACTGAATACAGGATATATACTGATTATGGAACACAAGGTAAATACTGGATATAGAATAAATACCAACTGCTGAACACAAGGTAAATATTGGATATTGTATACAGTATAAAAAATTAATTCTGAAAACAGAATAAAAAATATATAAATATAAGGTAAATATGGATACTGAATACTGACTTGTAGATAAACACTGAACACAAGGTAAGTACTGAATACAAGGAAACTCTTGAGCACATACATGCTGATTAAATACTGAATAAATGGTAATTACTGAATAAACGAAAAATCTTGACCACATAAATTCTGAATGTTGATTAAATACTGAATAAAAGTTAAATACTGAATAGAGACTAAACACTGAATACTGAATGCTGGGTAACGTGTCATGAGTATAAAAGGTAAATACTGAATACTGACCTTATTGTTCATGCTAGTGACAATTCGCTCGGGTTTTCTCCCAGATTAGTCTCTGGTGGACCCTGTGTAAAGAGAACAGGGTTCTGGTCTTGTTTTACGAACAGAACCTTTCTGCAGAACCGTACTGAACCGTACTGTGTTCCAGGATAACCGCGTGCACATCGGCCCCAAGATGGAGATCCGGGTGGTGACGCTGGGGCTGGACGGCGCAGGAAAAACCACCATCCTGTTCAAACTGAAGCAGGACGAGTTCATGCAGCCCATCCCCACTATAGGTAGCACCACGCCGAGGAACCCCACCACATGCTAGAACCCTAACGTGGAGTTAGCGTTAACCCTGTAACCCACTCACACGGAACGTGTTTACGTTTCAGGCTTTAACGTGGAAACTGTGGAGTATAAAAATCTGAAGTTCACCATCTGGGACGTTGGAGGGAAACACAAACTGAGACCACTGTGGAAGCACTACTACCTGAACACACAAGGTAACCTGCTGCGCACACACACACACACACACACACACACGGTGTGTATTACTTACTCAGCATCTCACACTGCTTCATTTCCCCATGTCGTGCTCCACAGCGGTGGTGTTTGTGATTGACAGCTGTCACAGAGACAGACTGATGGAGGCTCACAGTGAACTGGCCAAGCTGCTGACGGAGAAGGAGCTGAGAGACGCTCTACTTCTCATCTTCGCCAACAAGCAGGTGAGACAGGAGAACCGCTCCAGGTTCCTCACAGCAGAGCTTCTGAGTTTCCCAAATCTGCAGAACCCTTTATACTTTATATTAAACTACACTATAAATCCAGCACATGGCAGGATTTCAGCTAGACGACCATCATCATCATCATCATCATTATTATTATTATTATTATTATTTAAACACACTTTTGCTGCATATTTGTTAACTATTTTTTTAAGTCTAGCTTTCACACTTTCTTTTAACCTCAGTTATATAAATTAATTGAATTGTTTGCTCTGTTGTTGTGGTAATAAAACACCACCACCTCCAGACCACACCTTAGCAGGATTTTGGTGCTGGTTCTGATTTAAAAAAAAAAAAAAAATCTAACAATATGGTCCTTATTAATAATTCTTATTATGTGTGAAATAAACACACCAAAGGGGGAAGAATGTAGGATTTTAGGAACTGATTTCCACACCTTCCCACTGTAAATGGTTCAGGATTAGGTACCGGTACCAGTACAGGGGATTTTGTTAGTGGAAAAGTGTGTGTGTGTGTGTGTGTGTGTACAGGACGTCCCCGGTGCCGTGTCGGTGGAGGAGATGACGGAGCTCCTGAGCCTCCATAAGCTGTGCTGTGGGCGGAGCTGGCACATCCAGGGCTGCGACGCCCGCAGCGGTACGGGTCTGCACGAGGGTCTGGACTGGCTCTCACGCCAGCTGGTGGCTGCAGGGGTTCTGGATGTGGCCTAACGGACCCGAGTACGGTACCACGACCAGCCGTGAGCGCTAATGAGGAGCAGTTAGCATGCGAGGGGACTCTCGGTGTCACGCTAACGCACATTTAACCACCAGTTACAGTCATCAGCTAGTCTCACGGCAACTAACTAACCGAACACCAACGCAACGTTACCCTTTTTTTTTTTTTTAGTGTTTTAGGTTGAAAGTGATCGTCCTGTGTATTTACTACCAAACGACTTTAAAATAAAAATAATAAATCTAAAGTTGCATCATCACTTCGGAGCGTTTGAAAGAGTCAAGACGTTGTTGTGAGGTCCCAGCTCTTTTTTTTTTTTTTTTTTAAATAAAAGTACACTAACGATAGCTGTAGGCTGTAAAATTCACAGAATTTAACGTTTACTGAAGCAACATGAATATCAGCGGTAAGAAAGTGATGATGATGTGAAACGTTACAGCGCCGATATTCTGTTCAGTTGTGTATGTGTATATATATATAACATGCTTTCTGAATGAATTTGTGATATTTTTTTCATTATTTATTTCAGTTTGTGGTGCATTAGTGCAGGTATGGAGTAGAAAACAACGTTACGTTAAACTCTTGTTACTGTTTATTTATATTTTGAAAGAAAAACACGAAGGCTGTTCGGATTTTGTGAAGCGTTTTAGTCGGGATGGCGTGTGGTACTGCTGTGTTTAGACGAGTGCATACGCTTGTAAAGCATCTAAAAAGATTTTAATCATTAACTGTCCTTCTGCGCAGCTTTAAAAGCTTTTAGTACGGTAAAGTTCACTTTCCGCTGCTTTAACCGGCGACAGCGTGTTAATATACAGCTACAACTCCGAGTTAAAATAAACCTCGTCCTGTTACATGTACAGATTTTAGGAGCTTGGGTTCGTTGTTGTTTTTCTCTCATTGCTATGTAATGTGTAGAGGTTAAAGCGCATGTGGAAAACTTTTCCTTCACTCTGCAAACAACGCTCGAGTTTGTAAACGATTTTCTTCCTGATGCGAGTTTTAGTCAACAAGCACAGTGCACACCTGAACTTTATTTGTTGTGAACTTGACTGCCTTTTTTTTTTTTTTTTTTTTTTTTAAATATCCATAATTGTTATCCAATTAAAACAGAACAGTGGAACTGTCTCGAGTGTGTTAATCATACACTTGTATACATCCAGGTTGGAAAAAAAGAACTTTATTATAATACAAAATAAGAAGCAGGACAGTCTGTGTGTGTGTGTGTGTGTTCTACTTGATGGTAATGTTGATAATGCTGATATCCTCGTACGGTTTGTCTGTCTTTGGGTTGACCTTGACGTTGGAGATCCTCTGCACCACCTCCATCCCTTTCGTGGTCCGTCCGAACACCGTGTGCTTGTTGTCCAGCCACGGCTGTGAGGGGAAAACAGAAGAAATGTAAAAATCTAAATATTTACCAGCACAGTTTGTTCTGGATAAAGTGGCATAAACATCCTGTTAATCTGCTGCACCACTTGGATTTAAACACACCGACTCTACATTCACACTTCTGAAGACGTGTAGCGACTGCTGGTGTTCTCGCTTGTGGGCGTGGCCTGTCCAGCGGTTTTTTAAAAAAATTTTTATTTAAGTTCTAGCAAATCGAGCTACCTGTACTAGCTACATACACTCACCAGAGACACCAGCGATCTCTTCCTTCCAAGCTTTATTTTCCTTCCTGACGTCTCTCTACACGTTTAACGACAGCGCGTATATGACAGGAGGAGATTGAACCACATTGAGGTCATACGATTTTCTGCCATTTTTGCAGGAACTACTTGCAGGTAGGAATTAAAGTTGTGATCAGGGAGCTGAAGAAACGTCAGACCGAGGAATCAGGCTCTTACCGTGGGCACCACCGTGAGGAAGAACTGAGAGCCGTTGGTTCCTGGTCCAGCGTTGGCCATGCTGAGTGTGTACGGCCGGTCGTGTCTCAGACTGAAGTGGAACTCATCCTCGAACTCTCCGCCCCAGATGCTCTCTCCTCCCATCCCCGTGCCTGTGGGGTCTCCGGTCTGGATCATGAAACCCTGCAGAGGAGAAACATGAAGATCCGTCACACTCACACGGACATCTCTGTGCTGTATTCAGAGTGGAGTGAATCCGTTTTACAGATAAAATGATGAATGAAGTTAAAGTTTCTCTGTAAGCGTAGCAGATGAGTGCTAGGTCAGATTATCCTTCACACCATCAGCAGGTTTGCTTTTCTTTACAGGAGAACGCATCGAATTAACTCAAACACTGACTTTATTTTATTGAATTTGAATTAAAAGTGATAAAATCTACATCTCACACACACACACACACACACACATTACGATTTCATGGAAGCGTTTGTGTTTAAAGTTTAGACGCAATAGAAAAAAACTCCGTCTTTGAAGCTTTTACTTGAGAACAATCTGGAAACCTCGGAGGTGTGAACTACATGCAGGTGACTTTAATAATCTGAATGTGGAGCTCAGAAAATCCGCTGAAGCAGCTGCGTAACCCGACTCTGAATACCAGCAACTTTCCCTGAGGAAATACTGATGTAACTTCTGGAATGCTGGATTATTATGGAGATTCTGAAAACAACCTCTAAAAGACTTCAACAACGACAAAGCTCCAAAATATTAGGAAACAGCGCGCACCTTGATGACACGATGAAATAAGTGTCCGTTGTAGTAGCCGTTCCTGCTGTGGACGCAGAAGTTCTCCACGGTTTTGGGGCACCTGAGGAACAGAGGAACAGTGCGTCAGTGTAAAAGCACAGCAGCGTAAGTGTGATAAAGCGAACAGGAAGAGCTGCACCTACTCCACAGGATAGAGCTTTAGGTGGATGTCTCCCATGGTGGTGTGGATGATGGCGCTGTCCGAGACCCTCTTCGGACCTTCTGCCTGCGTGGCGGCCATCACCTCCTCTTTGGACGGCTTCTCGTTGAAGACGTCTCTGTCCGAGTCGGCGCTCTTGGTGTCCTCTGGCTCGCGCTTTGTGAACTGTACACAGATCAGTGATAATATTACACCATACTGTACATCTCCTACTGCAGGAATCCAAAAAGGAGGAAAAAGAAAGGAAGAAAGAATGAATGAAACAAAAAAGGGGGTGGAAAGAAAGAAAGAAAGGGAGTAAAAAGAGAAGGGGAAAAAGAAAGAAAAGTGAGAGAAAGAGGAGTGAAAAAGGAACAAAAATGAGTTAAAAAAAATCAAGAAAGAAACAGGTGAAAAGTAAGAAGGAAGAAAAAAAGGGATGAAAAAGGACAGAAATGGATGAAAAAAGATGGAAAGAAAGTGGGGTTAAAAAAAAGTAACAAAAAGGGATGAAAAGAAAGAGAAAGAAAAAAGAAAAGAATGGTAGGAAAGAAAGAGACGGAGGTGTAAAGTATTGTGTGTGAGATGTTTGGAGAGCTGGTGAACGTGAAGCTGCAGTTTCTCTGACAGATGAGGATGGGTCCCTTTTGAGTCTGGTTCCTCTCAAGGTTCCTCATATCGTCTCGGAGTTTTTCCTCACCATCAGTGTAAAACTTCTGTCCTGAGTTTATTTATTTCTGTAAAGCTGCTCTGACGGTGTGTGTTGTTAAAAACGCTACACAAATAAACTGAATTGTGTAGACATGAGATGCTCAGCAGCAGCAGTGAGAGCTCCAGCCTGGTTCCCGAGAGCGAGGGTTCTCACCATGTAGAAGCGGTTCTTCTTGAAGGCGGTGCAGAAGATGGTGGGGTCGGGGTCCGTGCTCTGGAGGGCGGGGTTATCCGACGCCTTCATCTCGACGGTGGGCGCCGCCTTCATGGTCTTCGCCACGCCCTGGAAGAGGCTGAGCTGCACCACACGGATGTTCTCCTGTTTCCCTAGAATCCTCACACACCTACACACACACACACACACACACACACACACAAACCTTTCCTTAAAAACGGCGTTACCATAGCGATGTAGCACCGTGTATCCACGCCACCAGGGATCACATGACTCACCGGTTGGTCTCCACGTTGATGACCTTGATGCCCAGCATGGTTCCGTACAGCACAAAGTGTCCCGTCTCGTCGAAGATGATGTTGGCCAGTCGAATGCCGTCCACTTTCTCCAGCTCTCTCTCCACCGCCATCCTGCGGCCAAACTCCATGTCCGGCAGCTGTTGTCTCATCTGCTGCAGCTCTGTGAACATCTGTACACACACACACACACACACACACACGCACACACACAGAGAAATATATAACAGAGCTCTTCAGTAAAAGTCAGTGAGCTGCTATAAGGTTTAATGCAACGTCATCATCAGCACCTTCAGTGTCTCCTACAATTATAAATCATTAATAGTAAATAAAATTTGCATTAAAGAAATAACTGATCATAAATCCAGCCAGGACGTGTCACGTGTGTGAAGTTTACAAATAAACTCATCCGAGCTGATGGACTGCATTCAGGACGAAGGGAAAACTTTCGATTTATTCCTGTTTAAATCCTGATGAAACTGAGAGAAAGTGTTTAGTTTTTATTAAGTTATGAGGTTATAATAAAGTGTGGTATAAATAATCTGCGTGCGGTAGACGTACGGTTAGCGATTCGTCGAACACCCTCATGAGTTTCCCCGTCAGGAAGCGGAAGATCCGGACCTTGCGGTCGGCGGCGATGGTGGCCATCTTCTTCCCGTCGTGAGAAAACGCCAGGCTGGTGGGAAACGTTTTACACTTGGCGAACTCGTACAGGTCCGTGTCGGTTTTATACTCCCACTGCACCTGCCGGGGGAATTTAAACTCGCTCGGAAGGCCGGTCCAGTACTCCAGCATCCCGGCTCTGTCGGCCGACACGATGACGCGGAAGCGCGGGTTCAGCCGGATCTGACACAGAGGAGACGAGTGCATCTTATCGAACGTGTGCAGCGGCTGGTTGCTGCCTCGGCCGTCGTACACGTGAATCTTCCCCGTGGGTTTCTCGGAGCAGGCCACCGTGTTGATGGCGTCCCCGGGGTTATAGATCCACTCACACTGACCCGGGTGGAACCTGAGACACCGGAACCAGAGAGTTACAGAGTCACAACGTTTACAACATTTACATAACAGCAGCTTCAGTGAGTTTACGCTTCTTATTAAATGCATTTACTTCTGTTTATTATGAGGCTTTTCCTCACAGCCGCGCTCTCTCTCTCTCTCTCTATAACGATATAGTGATAAAAAAAACGTCGTTCTGAAAAACATCTTTCGAATCCCCTGTTCAGACGGGATTAGTTTTCCATGAATGTAAATATTCTTAATGTAATTACTATCTCAGGGATTTTTTACAGACTGAGAGAGTACGCTTCTGGAAAGATTGTTTTCCCTTCTAATGAACTGGGCAGTAATAACTCCAGGTAAGAAATACCCCGTCTGAGCGGACATGTTGGTAAAGAATGTGCTGTATCCTGTGGGAAAAGAGGTTCTTGTGTTTTTTCCTCAGTATAAAAACGCTCCAGGAAGCGCTCGCTCTCTTCTCTTCTAGCCAAAAGTTAAAAAAGCGAGAGTGTGTGTAGGACACGTGGAGCTTTTAGTTTTAGTGGTGAAGACACACATCACATCATTTGTGAATCCATCAGAATTAATACACACACACACACACACGTTTGGAAACTAAACCTGTAGAAAGAAGAAAAATTAGGGGAACCCCCTTTCTTCATTTTTGTTATTTTCTTGTTTATATCTAAATTAACGTGCAAAGATTTCATGATAAATATTTTCTTTAATTTTCACCATCAGCTTTGTGTGTGTGTGTGTGTGTGTTTAAGCAGTTGATAAATACAGTGATATTTTGAGATTAATTTATCACACTGTGAGTATATTAAAGAACTGTAACTCTAAGTGCTTTAGAGAGACACGGCGAGGTCGTACCCCAGCTTCAGCATGTTGATCATGTCAAAGTTCACGACGTCGAACACTTTCATGGCCTGATCATCTCCGACGGTGCAGAGGAGCGCGCCCTCAGCACTGACTGAAATACACTCGATCACACCTACACACACACACACACACACACACACACGTTAAAACACTACACTGAGGAGAGAGAGCGCACGCAGTGGAGTGTTACACAAACTCACCCAGGTGGCTGCGGAAGTGTTTCACAAACTCGATTCCTTCGTCTTCTTTCTTCTTCCAGAACTTCACATGACCGTCCTGACTCGCCGTGATGAGGAAATCCGTTCTGTCAGGAAAGGAGGAAGAATTTTAATCCGCTTTCTTCTCTAATTCTCCTGGAAATCAACAGCGGGGCTTATACACACACTTTAACATCTTATATATTAATCAGGACTTTCGTTATCGACTTCGTTCCTCGTGAAATGTTTTTCCTCAAGATGGCTTTGAACCTGAATCAGATAAGTGGATGAAATCAGACTGAATCGAATCGTGTCACTTCATATGATGAAGTATTTGAGTGTGTTTTATTTATAAAGCAGATTTAAAACCTCAAAGTTGACCAAAGTGCTGCACGAAGATAAGAGCATATAAATCATAAGCATTAAAAAAATAAACAAAAACACAGAATATACAGAAAACACTGAGCAGAGATACATACGAATCATCCAAGAATCCGAATCAAACTGAACTGAATCAAATGTAAACAACTTCTTTATGATGAAATAATATTAAACATGTGCCACGTTTTTCAGGTTTATAAATAAACACAAATTTAAAGTCACACACACACACACACACACACCACCTCGTGCTGAAATCATGAAACCATCAGAGTGAGGCTTTAGAACCGTCCACCACTGAGTGAAACAGCGGAACCCACCACCTGGTCCAGATCTCAGGACACACAGTGCGGTTCTGGTTCTGTTGTAGCTGGAGAATGAACGTACTTGGTGCAGGTGATGTAGGTGATGACGTCACGGTGCATGTAGCTCCGCTCGTACATAGCAGCAGAGGGCAGATTATCCAGATAAACTCTCTCATACTCCAGCACTGTGGATCAGAGACAACACACACACACACACACACACACACACACAAACACACAATGAGCAACTAACCCTAAGTCACGATTCCTGATGAAGCATCTTCAAATGTGAGGCAGAGAGAGAGACAGAAAGAGAGAGGCAGAGAGAGAGAGAGAGAGAAAGAGAGAGACAGAGAGAGAGACAGAGAGAGAGAGGGACAGAGAGAGAGAAGGAGGCAGGGGGAGAGAGAGACAGAGAGAGACAGAGAAAGAGGGACGCAGAGAGAGAGAAGGAGACAGGGGGAGAGAGAGACAGAGAGAGAGAGAGACAGAGAAAGAGGGAGGCAGAGAGAGACAGAGAGAGAGAGGGACACAGAGAGAGAGAGGGATGCAGAGAGAGAGAAGGAGGCAGGGGGAGAGAGAGACAGAGAGG
Source organism: Pangasius sanitwongsei (assembly GCA_037576675.1). Lineage (NCBI taxonomy): Eukaryota > Metazoa > Chordata > Actinopteri > Siluriformes > Pangasiidae > Pangasius > Pangasius sanitwongsei. The sequence goes on along the minus strand of CM075019.1, from coordinate 23,177,407 downwards.
GAGAGAGAGACAGAGAGAGAGGGACACAGAGAGAGAGGGACGCAGAGAGAGAGGAGGAGGCAGAGAGAGAGAGGGAGGCAGGGGGAGGGGGAGAGAGAGACAGAGAGAGAGAGAGACAGAGAAAGAGGGAGGCAGAGAGAGAGAGGGAGGCAGTGAGAGAGGGAGAGGGAGGGACAGAGAAAGAGGGAGGCAGAGAGAGAGACAGAGAGAGAGAGGGACACAGAGAGAGAGAGGGATGCAGAGAGAGAGGAGGCAGGGGGAGAGAGAGACAGAGAGGGAGAGAGAGAGAGACAGAGAGAGAGGGAGGCAGAGAGAGAGAGGGAGGCAGTGAGAGAGGGAGAGGGAGGGACAGAGAAAGAGGGAGGCAGAGAGAAAGAGAGAGAGGGAGGCAGAGAGAGAGAGAGGGAGACAGAGAGAGAGAGATTTATACTCTGAGTTACTATGAGCTCATTCACTTCACTGCACTACAGTATAATGTGAGCGCTGCTAAGCTGATAGCCGGGCCGCTAATGTGTCTAATAAAACTTCACAGTTAAAATAATTGACCTTTTCTCTTCTTAGCTGGAGCAGCTTCAGTAGGCAGCGGTCCGACCCACACATCTCCCTCCTCCTCCTCCTCGCCTTCATCTGCCTTTAACTTGCGTTTATTTTCCAAACTTTCACTCTCCGCGCCCGACGCCATGTTCAAACACCCGGTTTCCTCTGCGGTGTGACTGAGTGTGTGTCTGTGTGTCTGCCGCTCACAGCGCCACCTGCGGCACGGAGGAGCACTACACCCCACTGCGCTACCTGCGCCGCCACCACCACAACAACAATAATAATAATAATAATAATAATAATAATAATAATAATAATAATGATAATAATAATAACAATAACCTACAACCTATATGTGCTTTGCATAGAAATAAAGGACCAAAAAAAGCTCACTATTAATGAAATATAATAAAATACTTTAATTAATCATTAACGAGAATGATAATAAAATACACCCAAATAAAAATAAAACTTACAGACATCGAGAAAGGTCTGAAACATAATCTAAAAATATAATATATAAAATATATTTTAAAAGTAACAATTGCCATGGGAAAATATAAATGTTATTTTTTGCTGTTTTATTTTATTTAAACAACACTTTTTTTCCAAAAACTTTAATGTTTCAGTTTTGTTTTTATTTATTTATTCTCAGTAATCTGCTGCTATATTTAACTCAGTCTTTACACAAGATTTTTTTTATTAAAACACACCATGTGAGCAGTGATACCTGCACCTTCTGATTTTCAGCTACTGAACAAATGTAGTGGGAATCAAGGTTTTTTTTAATTACATGTGATTATTAGAAACTGTGATCACATCTGAGAAATTAATCCACTTGTCCTACATGTGAAAAATTAAACATGAAAAATGAAATAAAACGCCAAAGTTTGGTGTTGTTAATAAAGCCATACCTTCATGTGACTTTTCTGTAAAAGAACAGTGAGTGCATTTCTATTTTTATAAATAAAAACCACTCTTAAAAGTACACTTTATGGAGATAGTGAATGTAGTAAAGGTCACAGAGTGGCTGTAGTGTGTCCAGTTCTCCGGGAGGAGGCGCTGCTGACCCGCGCTGCATTGTGGGATATTGAACACTAGGTGTCGCCACTGAACCAAAAATGATTATTGTGCAGGCTGTCAGATGGACCTGTGAGGGTTTTATTAAGAATTCAACAAAAATAAGTTTATTTCTTTTTTACTCACGTTATTATATATTAAAGCCTGAAAACAGACTTTTATTTACACTGAACACATTTATGATGTCACCAAACTGAGACCGAGCAGTGAATTCTGTAGAGTGAATGAGGTGAAGGTGCGAGTGTTTCTGTAACTCACTCAGCAGAGGAGTGTGGAGCTGATTACACTGCAGCTCGGAGAAGAAATACACATTTATTCATATTATTATTATTATTATTATTATTATTATTATTATTATGTATTTATTTGTAAACTGATAAAAAGCAAAATCCAGTAAATGTCTCTCAGTGTTAATTACTGTTAAATTAAATTGTAAATAATTAATGATGGTAACTCAGGAAGTCATTAAATGGCCCGTGCGTTAATTAAATTAACATATTCATCATTAAACATTAGCATATATTTAAATATGCTAAATATTTACATACATACATACATATATATACATATAGGTATAAGCACCGTGGCGCGCGCACCTGACTGAACAAAAATAAAAATGGAAAAAAAGAAGAATAAGAAGAAGGAGGCGAAAGGGCGCGCGCGCGCTCCGGGACTCGGGCACTCGAGCACATCTGCAATGACGTCATGTCGAACCTCCCAGTCTGCGCGGTGCTGCGTGTGCTGCCGGTGTCGCGCGCGCGACGGGCTCGGAAAACTCTGGCCTTGCTCTGTTAAAGAGGAGGAACTCGCGCTCGCGCTCCTCCGCCGCCGCCGCCGCCGCTGCTGCTGCTGCTGCACGCGCCGCTCTGTACCGGTGTGTGCGCGTGACTCCAGGGGGGTTAGTGCGGTTTAGTGTCGGAACTCCGAGACACACAAACAAACAAACAAACAAACAAACACACACACAAAGGAGCAAAAGCAAGAAGAAGAAGAAGGAAAGCTGGAGGAAAGTGAAGGCAGGAGCGTGAACTCGGTGCACGTGAGAGCGAAACGGAGAACTCACGGAGTTTTTTTTTTTTTTTTTTTTTTTTTTTTTTGAGGTTTTCATTCATTAATGGAGCTGAAGTTCAGCTGGAGCAGAGCGAAGAGAACTCCCTCCTCAGCTCTTTGTTCCTGCAGCGGGACATCTACAGGGCTTTTTCCGTGGGTCGGAACCGGACAGAAGAGTGCGGAGTAAAGCGCGAGCAGCAGGAGGAGAGCGCGCGCGGAACCGGGACACTGCACGAGAGGCAGTGTGAGAGAACATGAGGACGGTAATGAGATAAAAGACGATGTTGTGTAGTTTGTGTAGTTCCGGTGCAGTGATGATGATGATGATGATGAAGTGTTTAAACTCTCACTGTTACACTGATAACAGCTTTGTGTCACTTTACTGCAGTTAATAAAGTGTCTCATTACTGCACACACAGCTGGAGGAGGAGGAGTGTGTGTGGGAGTGTGTGTGGGAGTGTGTGGGAGTGTGTGTGGGAGTGTGTGTGTGTGTGTGTGGGAGTGTGTGTGTGTGGGAGTGTGTATATTAACCTGCACGACCACTCTGGACTGAAATGCTGAAAAGATTTGGTGAGCTGAGGTTCTGTCCCAATATCACACCACTTCTGCAGTGTGTGTGTGTGTGTGAGTGTGTGTGTGTGTGTGTGTGTGTGTGTGTGAGTGTGTGTGAGTGCATGCAGAGTTGTCTTGGCTGCTCAGTTGTGTGTTGGAGGTCAGAGGTCAGAGGTCAGGCTGATGGACTCGGCCGCCTGCCAGCTGTCTGTCTCAGGCTGGGTTTAGACTCAGACACTTGAAGCTGCTGTCTGGGTTTTTTGCCCCGTCTGCCACAGCGCAGGGTTCTTGCCCCGGTGTGCTGCAGCTTCTCGCTCCACTCTCCTGTGCAGGAATATGAACACGGACACGCCGTGACAGATGACTAGTTTTTGTAAGCGCGCTCTATTTGGAGGCTTTTCGTTTTTCCAGCTGTTCCTGAGAGCTTGGCTGGAATCTGACCACATCGGCGGCGGTGATTCAGGAGACGATCGTGCCAGGGTTGCCAGATTGGACGAAACGCTTCAGTCGTGGTGTTAAAACCCTTGTTAGAGCACTATAACCCGGTCCGGTCCGGTCCAGCAGCTCATGGCCGCAGACTTCAGTGTTGCGGGACGACATTAATAATAATAATAACGACATAGCCTCAAACAAAATGGAGTGGAGAGGCTATCCCACTTGACTAAATCTACAGGCTGATATTTGAATGAATTTTTAGAGGGACCCTGTAATCGGCAGCTGTGAGTGGACAGCACGCGGTCGCACCGCGTCCAGCATCTGGCTCTGAACCCTTCTACACGTACCTCTGTTCATCTGTGTTCCGTACAGCAGGTCTGTTTCCTGAAGAGCTGATATCATTATCAGTGTCGACTCGTCCAGACACTCGGTGATGCAGAGCCCCACCATTTATACCACCTTCACCATAATCCTCTTTCACAGCTCCGTATCTTTGAGTGACCTATGATTTGACAGAAATAAGCTGATGTTCTGTTGATGCTCTCACCTTTCCAGATGTTGTGTAATCATGGTGCAGAGCGCTCACCGCCCCATTTAGCTCCACAGAGTTATTATTGCACCTAGAGGTCAAAATGGGAAGTGCAGCAAACATGCGCTAAAAGCGACTCCCTGGGGCAGGAATCACGCTGCCCCATGCTCAGGGGAGGAGCAGCATAGCACAGGACAGTTAATGACCGGGTTGCCATGTTGGGCTAGTTTAAAAACACTCCACGTCTGCCAAGATCTTGTTTTATAACAAATAATCGGAATTAAATTGAACGTGTGTGTAAATGTGTTTCCCTTTTTCCGATGCTGATGTTTTTGGGCTAGTTTCAGGTCTTTTGTGTGGATTATGAGATGTATTTGGGCTGAAACCTGGAAACCCTGGTTAATGATATCAGTTCTTTGGGAAACAGACCTGCTGTACGGAACACAGTTAAATAAATGCACATATAAAACGGTTCAGAGCGAGCTGCTGGACGCCGTAAGCTGGATGACTGCATGCTGTCGACTCTTAGTTCTGATTACAGGGTTCCTCTACAAATTCACTAAATAGCAGCCTGTAGTCTCTAGTCAAGTGTAATAGCCTCTCCACTTCATTTTGTTTGAGGCTATGTCGTTATTAACGTCATCCTGCAGCACTAACGTCTGCAATCACGAGCCGCTGCTCGTCATTAACCAGAGTCATCACGATTTCAGCAGCCCAACTCCATCTCAGAATCCACACACAACACCTGAAACCATCCTGAATAATTGGAGACATGTTTTTCTGCTTCTTTGTTTGCGTGGGAAACACTGACAGGACTTTGTCGTTGGCTCTCGTTGGTTGCGATGATGTCAGACTGATTTAAACAAAGAATTCTAAAGTTTAGCTCAGTTTGGTGATTTCTTTGCTCTAATACACTTGACTCCAGGTTTAATCAGTGTCGCTAGAGCAGGGACGTAATCGACATTACTCCACACTGGACTAGAATTAGTGACCTTTTCTATAATTCTCATAACGAGACTGTTTGGATTTTATGAACGTAAGTAACCCTGAACTCCAGACGATGTTTCCGTAACAGTGTATTTTTCATTGTTTACTATCCAAATCACTGTAATCAGAGACCTTGATCACGACACGCTTGCTGTATTAGGGGTTATTTTTGCTAACTACATGGTGAAGACGGGTTGTTTTGCTTTCCTCTGGCCAAAATCTGGCTAGGAGTCATCAGTTTGCGTCCAGGATTCAGCTCAGTGTGGTGATTTTCCTGTTTAAAGACTCCTGAGTCAACTCACTGGATAATTAGCAGGTCTGGACTGAAACTGATGACACCAAATGTAGACTGGAGCTGACTGACTGGACCAACTGAACTGTCCTTACGTAAATAATGCTCAAACAACGCGAGTCTGCAATTTGGCGACTCGATCAGCTGGTTTATGACGTCATGCGGCATCACTGTACTGTCCTCTAAACCTGTGGTCTGGTTAGAGTTTTAGATCCGCCATCAGAGGTGAATGTTCAGTGAGGATTTAATACAGAAATTACACACATCAGTATTCAGACCTCAGATGTAACTATGGACTTTACTTATTCAGCGCTGTTCAGAAGTTACGTGAGAGTTACGGACACGGGGGGCGGAGTTTCTCTAAGACAGAGGCGTGTCTCAGTTACATGCAATCCATTTCAATTCATTTTTAAATTCAATTCAATTCAATTCAGTTTTATTTGTATAGCGCTTTTAACAATGGACATCGTCTCTTGCTTTTATGTTACATCATATTACATTCGATGACAAGGAAATAAAACTTCAGTCCTCATTTTCTAGCCCTGATTTATTTTTCAGGGTTAAAGGCAAGTGTTTTCTTTGTTTGTTTAAAGTGTTTGAATGTCTAGACTGTAATTTAAAAACTCTGTCTCGGACGCATTTTACTCATGAAAAATCTGGCAACCTGGGAGGTGTGAACTACACGCAGGTGATTTTAATTATCTGAATGGTGCAGCCTGAAAATCCACTTTAGCGGCTGCGTAACCCGACTCTGAATACGAGGAACTTTCCTCGCGTGAATACTGACGTGACGTCTGGACTTAAATCGGTGACTGAATGCAGGTGTAAGTGTTTTATTGTAACAAGGAATCGTTCTGTGTAGAAAGGCCGAGAGTTGAAAATAGATGATCAGGGGACTGTGAGCTTCCTCGGTTGCCAGATTGGAGTGATGGTTCCCAGTGCTGTTTATGATGAAACGACCCTGTCACTGTAACCCCGGGGTTATTTTGCTCGAAGGCCCAATGCAGGAAATGGTCCAATCTGGCAGAGTGGAACAGCGAAGCCCCATTTGGCCTTGCACTCATCACGTATGAGCTCAGAGTTAGCGAGAGCATGAAGCAGAGTGCAGGAACGTCCCCGTGGCAGATGCACTGACAGATATCGCTGTCCAGTTTGAATGAGCTTAAGCATGTCCTCTGTTCTGATTCACTTCCAGGCAGACAAATGGACAGACTCAAACGAGAACCTCCCGCTGTAGATCTGCTGCTCTGGACTTACTTGAAGTAATTTGGCCTCACTCATGGCTGGCACACGTTCGGAGGCACATGCGAGTCAGACCTGGAGGCTTCGACTTTCCAAAGACTTTTAAGCTTCCTGGACGTCTTTGTGGACTGAAGTTTGAGAGCGTCAGAGATGATCATCAGATCGGATCTGTTATGGTGCTGGACTGACTGAACTGTTTTAATCCTCGTGTAGCTCCCCCCAAACCCCCTCCCCCATGTCAGACCTTCTCTAAATTATGGAAATTTTGTGGAAGACGCTGACTTGGATATTGAGCCTGCTTTTGGCCGCTGCTGATCCTCAGAGCCTTTCTTACAGTTCTCAAGGTAAGACCCGGGTTCTAAAGTTCTACACATCAAACATGATTTGTGTGAATGTGTATCGTATCGTTAACTCTCACCATGTGTTGTCTGCTCTTGAAATGAAAAGAGGAGTTTCTGTCTCATCTGGAGGACTACCAGCTCACCGTGCCTGTTCGGCTGAACGATAAGGGCGAGTTTATGAGTTACACTGTGAAGCAGCACCGGCCCGGACGCAGGAGACGGGCACTGGATCAAACCGGGCCGGACGCCGCAGAGACCAGGCTCTTTTACCGCCTGTCAGCTTACGGCAAGCACTTTCACCTGAACCTGACGCTCAACCCCAACCTGGTGTCCAAACATTTCACTGTAGAGTACTGGGGCAGGGACGGGCAGGAGTGGCGCCACGCCGTGGTGGACGATTGCCATTACGTTGGATACCTACTGGATCAGTACGACACTACAGGAGTGGCACTGAGTAACTGCAACGGCCTGGTGAGTACAGAAGGTCAGAAAGTGTCTTTGTAACAGCCAGAGGTAAAGCTGTAACTTTAAGTAAGAGGAGTTTACGCTTCTTTGCGGTTTCTCAGTAACATGCGTAACAAGCTGCGTTTTGTTTTTTTGTTGGATTAATGTAAAGAGAGAGAATAAAGAGAGACTGGTGAAGGAACGACTGTTTATAGCTGCTATAACATAAGTGACAACAGGAACTGAATCGTTTCACAAAAAAATGATAATTGTTGGTAAACTGCTGTGGTGTAAGAGGAATAAAACACTTATAGGAAACCGTATCACACCATCACACCATCTCGTCACTGATTATTTTCCTATAACAGCATGTCCTGAAGTGTTTTATTCTTTACGCATAACAGGTTTGATGAGTATCTGATGAGTTAAACGAGGAGAAACATTAAGATAACATGGAAGACTTTTACCCCTTCTGGTGCACATCTGGCTGTCTGTAGTGTTTATTATAAAGCATCTTTCTCAGCTCTGTGTCCTGCAAGAATTATTGCAATGTTAAACGGTTTTAGCTTGTTTTTAAATGTTTTATTTACTGTGTTCACTGTGATTGCTTTCTGGTTTATCTAACATCTCTCTGGACTGCTCAGTGTTTGGACTCGAGACCAGCGCGAGGCTAGGATCCAGAGTCAGAGCCAGGGCCATCAAGATTAATGATGAAAATGCTTTAAACGGGTTTGTGAGAGAGAAAAGAGAAAGAGAGAAAATTCTTAGAAGTGTAAAAAAAAAAGAAAATGAAAAGGAGAAAGAGAAAGAGAAACAGAGGGAGAGGGGAACGAGTGCCAGGCGGGATACCATTGAAATGCGTAATGGCAGTAAAACACATAGGGGCCCAAACGCACCTGATTTGAGGCCTAAGCGCCCCTTCTGTAGATCTCTTATCAGAGCTGCGGTGTGTGTTGCGCTCTGCTGCATCTGCTTTGTGTTAAAGCGACTGGTGAGTGACAGCAAAATATTAGCATAGCTGCGTGTCTGTGCGTCAGGCTCGGATCCTTTCTGCACCTGCAGGTCTGTTCGCAGCTGCCAGCTGGTTTGTGTCTCCTGCTGCGTTTCATCAGGAGAACACTCGCTTTAGAGAGGACGCTCCTGGCAGCTTCGGCCGCTGCGCCACTGAGGAGTCGGAGCTGCGTTCAGCAACATAACACAGAGTTTACGCTTCTTTGCAGCTTCTCGGTAACATGACAAGCTGCGTTTTTATTTATTTTTTTTTGTCTTATTAACTTCAAGAGAGAGAAAAAAGAGAGGCTGGTGAGGGAACGACTATTTATAGCTGCTATAACATTCCACAACATTAAATGTAACTATAATCAGATATAAAAATGAATTGTTCTTTAATAAATAAGAACAATTGTAATTATTGGTAAATAGCTGTGTTATAACAACCCATCGTTGATTATTTTCCTGTAACAACACTCCAGATTGTGTTTTACTCCTTACATGAGTATGCTAAAGATTAATACAAACCCTTGAATATTCAAAATATTGAACGTAAAGGATCTCGACATTAGCATCAGAAACAGCAGGGATGATAAACTCTGTGGTTTTCCCGCTTTGTAGTGTCAGGTTATCCGTCATGTGAGGAGTAGGTTGAGGTATTTGGGATGCAGTGTGAGGTTATTAATGGCTGCTTGTCCTGATGCATGATGTAATATAATATATAATGTAATATGATGTGATTGTGACTGTACACAGAGCAGAATGAGACCTGAGATTTGTGATTCAGGACCTGAGACACAAGATGTGAGCTCTGTCTTTCTATTTCAGAGAGAGAGAGAGAGAGAGAGAGAGAGGGAGGGAGGGAGAGGATGGAAAATTCCAGAGGAAAGTCCTGAGTCCTGCCCACTTACCTCTCTGACAGGGAGGACACGTGGGAGACGGGACACCATATTGAATTCCTCCTTGGTATCTCCTGTGGCATTCACATAAATCTGTGGGAATGTGGAGAGGCAGCGAGGGCTTTTCTTTCTGGAGGGTTTTTTTCCGACAGTCACCGTGTCTGCAGAGGAGCGATGAAAACTCAGAAATACGCAATCCAACAAACGTCTTCTTCATACACACTTTTTACTCTGGAGTTGTTCTGTCGTTAGGTTGAAAAAAAAATCTGAAAAGTTTTGACCAAAATAGAGTTTTTCTGACAATAATATACTTTAATATCTGTATTATAAGAAAACATGAATATATTCGACCAAAATGATGGTAAAATGTTTTTATTTAGACATCAGGAAAGTCTGAAGTTCTCAGAAATATATACTGTGTAGTAGAAATAGGGCTGGACGATATGATGATGTAATGCACATATCATGACCAATTACTTCAAATTACCTTTTTTTCAGATATCGTTGATATTGTGATTTTTAAAAAAATTAATTTGTACACTTCTTAAAATAAATACAAGCTGTAAAAAAATTCAAAATTTTACAGATTTTCACGTTTTTTCTCCTTTTTTAAATGTATTTTTTTTATAAATAAAAAGCTTTTTTGTAGCCGTTAAATAAAGTATCATCGTTTTTTAAAAATGAAACACTACAGTTTTTCTTGCAGCGTGTTTTCAAACTTATACTGTGCTACATATCGAAATGTCCCTGAGACTCGTGGTATGATCGTCATGTGATATTTTTGTCGTAACGCCCATTCCTAGTAGAAAATGTCACAGTTTGATCACGTGGAGGGTTTTCCCGCGCCGAATCACGTTTTTACAGGAGAAGATAAGATCGATAAAGCCTTTCCTCACCCGAAATACGATTTCAAGAATGTATATTTTCAAGAAGATACTTTTTCCTTTTAAATATGTTGCTTATATTTCATACTGATTACAGAGCGTAAAAATCCCAGAGAGACAGAGAGAGAGAGAGACAGAGAGACAGAGAGAGAGACAGAGAGAGAGAGAGAGAGAGAGAGACAGAGACAGAGAGACAGACAGAGAGAGAGAGAGAGACAGAGAGAGTGATGCATAACAGTGGATTAAACTTTTACTTTATTTCCTGCATCAGAACCTTTAAATATTTAACAGCGTTCACCTGCACTGATAGACTCCAAAACTCCAAAAGAACAACCGCTGAATGATTTACAGCCTGGTGCTCATCCGTTTGAGAGACACGTCTCAGTGGTGGACGTACGAAAATGTAGTATGAAGATCTTTCTCTCTCTCTCTCTCTCTCTCTCTCTCTCTGTCTGTCCCTCTGTCTCTCTCTCTCTCTGTCTGTCCCTCTGTCTCTCTCTCTCTCTGTCTGTCTGTCCCTCTGTCTGTCTCTCTCTCTCTCTGTCTCTCTCTCTGTCTGTCCCTCTGTCTCTCTCTCTCTCTGTCTGTCTGTCCCTCTGTCTGTCTCTCTCTCTCTCTGT